>BMAV01017086.1:0-139388 GCA_019973955.1 Trichonephila inaurata madagascariensis | reverse complement strand
AGATCGAGTTTTGGAATAGTAGACTTTTAGGGTGTACCTATTCCTCAAGGGCCAGTCAATTGGGAAGAAATCACCTTCAAAATTCATGCTTTTTTTTCTTAATTTTAATTTTTCCAAACGAGTTCATAGCTGATTGGAAATCGTCTGCTTTCATGCTAGAGGTTAGGTCTGATTCCACGCGATCAACTTTTTCTTCAATTCATTTAATTATTTTTAATTAAATTATTTATGAAAGGTTTATTAAATATTAAATGATATTTTTGTAATTATTTGTATTTTATAAAACAAAAAATTACTTTGATTATATGTAATTAAATACTAAATTTTATAAATCTATTTTATATTAATAAATAATATTTATAATAAAATATATAATAACTATTAAATGATATCTTAAAAAAAAAAATTAGTTGCAAAATAGTTTTTAATTGAAATACAATATATTATAAATAAAAATATTATATATATTATAAAATAATTTATACAATATATTATTATTATTAAATTAATTTTTTTTATAATTAATATAAAAAAAAAACATGCCTTTTTTATATGTTATTTAATTATTTTAAAATTTTATAAAATATTTAACAAATCCTTTTCAAATTTCAAATTTATTTACTTACAAGAAATTTATTTAATAATTTAAATAAATTTATTTAAATAATTTCTATAATAAATTAACAATAATTTCAATAATAAATCATAATTTTAATAATAAATTAATAATATTTCTTATTAATACTAATGCTTAATAATAATAAATTAATTATAATAAATAGTGATTATTTAATTATAATAAATAGTGATTAATTAATTATAATAAATAGAAATTAATTTACTAATTTTAATTATTAATAATTTTTATTAATAATTATTTTAAATATTTTTATTTAATAACTATTTTTTAATATTTTTAATTAATAATAATTTTTAATAATTTTACTAGTAAGAAAATTTAAGTTACATATTTTAAATTTTTTTTATTCTATAAAGTACAAAATAATTACAAAAAATATCATTTAATAAACCTTTCATAAATAAATTTATTTAATTTAAAAAAATAATTAAATGAATTGAAGAAAGAAAAGTTTATCGCATGGAATCGAACCCTAACCTCCAGCATAGAAAGCAGACGATTTACCAATCAAGCTATGAACTCGTTACGGAAAATTAAAATTTAATTGTATAAAAGCTTAGCATGAATTTCGAAGGCTGATTTCTCCCAATTGACTGGCCATTCGACGGAATTACATTTAGGGTGAACACCCAAGAGAGTACTACTATTACACCAAGTCTCGGTCCGAAATGAATTCCTTAGTCGCCCCCTTGTAAGTAGGAATTGACTTAAAAACTTTTTTATATTGCTTGTTTATAGTAGATAATCATTACTGAATTCCAGGGATTCAATAATACTTAACTTTTGACTGATGTTTACTATTTATATATATATGTGTGAATATTTCAAACTTAACTTATTTCATTTCAACATAAATGCAGATTTTCCAGTATGTATACGTTTAAAAAACTGATGTAAAGATTTGTTTTTACAGTTTTAATAAATTTATTTACAAATAATTCAATCTTTGAAAGTGTTCCGAATTTTCCGCAAGCTATTTTCCCAAAGATCAATGAAAGGCATTTTCAATAGTTCCTTAAAATGCTGGGGAATAAAATTTTAGAATCTTATAAAGACTAAACACATTGTCGAGATTTTCTTGTTATAATAACTTTAAAAATGTATTTTAATATTGGTCTTTTAAACCACCAGAGCGCTAAAGTTCTAGCTACCAATAAATTGTATCGAACATTTTTTAACGGCTTACTTTCACCAATAACGAATTTAAATTTTTCAGAAATATCTTATAATAGGAATAAAATTTATGTGGCATCAATAGCCTAATGATTCATGGCGAACGTCGTTTATCCCGGCAGCGGGTTCGAGTACGAAGACCACCACGAAGAGGAGCTGGTACATGTAAATCTGATGAAACTTAGTGTTATAATGGCGTGGTGTGGGGGGTTTGGGGTATCAATTCAGGTTCCACCTCGTTTTATCGGCCACGGTAGCCGAGTGGTCAAGGTACGGATCGTGGCTGGCCTTGTCACGAGTTCGGGGCCCAGTACCACCAAAGACCCGCCGGGAGGAGAGCCCAAGCACACGTTAAATCTGTCGAGAGCTTAAACGTCCTCCCATTGGTGGGGGTAATTAGAGAAGGGGGGCCAGCTCAGGTATCGTCCACGTCACTCTGACCATGGTTCAAAATTACGTGGTCCATCTTTAAAAGCCCCGTGTAGCTGAACAGTGCGATGTTAATATTCACTCACTTCACCTCCGTTATTAGGCTGTGGTAAAAAAAACTACAAGGTTCCATCTCCTATAGTTCTCCCGTTGCTTAGAGTGTGACTTAAAAATATTTTTATTTATAATCGGGCTGTGGATTGGTGTTTTACCATTACAGACCTAGTATATTCCCCTAAAGCTGATGTCCCTTTTTAGTGCAGCGCCATACAGGTGAAATACCAATTACTTTTGACGCCAAATTTATTCCACAGAAGGAAGAATCTGAGCTTTAATTTTGCCGAGAGCACCCAGGCCAAACAGGCACTCAAGGGAACTTTTACATGCCGCATAATCGTGCGGACGTTTTGCATCATTACTGCACTTTAATATACAATAAATCAGTCGCTTATAATTCGTATAGGAAAAAAATAAAACTTATAAAATTTATGCAATTTTATCAATAGATTGATGAATTATACCAATTCATACGAAAAATTGGAATACAATCAAATTACTAAGAATTTAGGACAGTTTTAAGGCTACCACATTGATCTCGAGAACTGCTTCTTCTTAATTTGATTTCCTCATGGTTTATGTTCAGCATAAAACCGGTTTAGTCAAACAGTTTTTCACATCAAATAAGGGACTTGTTAGAAATTATTTTGGGGATTGCGCCAATTTTTTAACCTTACATGGAAATATATTTTTAATGGGTTACCATACAATCAGATCAAGAAAAATAATTTTAATCGTTTGACATCCGAAATATATCTTTTAAAAAGTTTTAATGGTTTAATTCATTTTTTCTAAACTTGCTTCAAATGGGCCCCTTTAAAAAAAATCCATAAATATAATGAATTCGACCATAAATACAGGAAAAAACGGGGAATAAACTAAGATAATCCCAAATTTAAAAAAAACCCCATGTTACTTTAAAAGGGTTTTTGAGTTAGTAAACACACTTTTGGGAGCAATGCCCGGCCAGGCGATTGGGGATTTGTTTGTGTTATTGTGCGGTTCAAACGGAATCCGGACCATTCCAATGGACAACTACCTGATATTTCGAAGTAGGTTTGTCGTTAGTTTTAGTTATTTTACTTAACATTTAACCGCAAAATTAGTTTTAATGAAACTTATAAATGATTGCAATCTTTTTGAGTGTAGATCCGTTGGGGAATGGGGGTTTTTTTTTTTTTTCCCTTCGAGAGCAGTAATGTCAACATTGAATAATGTCATTAGAAAAAATATGGGCAGAATGAAAGGGAAATTTTTGGCAATACTATAGATCAAGTAAGTTGAACAAGGATGATTAGTTGAACTCGAAGGATGAAGTCCCGAGTTCATCTTTCCATAAACCTCTTTTCCGACAGTACCTTAGGTTAAGTTAAAGAGCAATGTTACACTGAATCCTCAGGGAAAAATAAAAAGGGTTAAACATGGAATGGGAACAAAAATATAGGGGTTAAAAAAGAATGGAAACAAAAAAAAAGGGTTAAACATGGAATGGGAACTAAAAAAAAAGGGTTACGCATAGAATGGGAACTATAAATATAGGGTTAAACACAATAGGAACTAAAAATATAGGGTTATACCTAGAATGGGGACTAAAAATATAGGGTTAAACCTAGAATGGGGACTAAAAAAAATATAGGGTTAAACACAGAATGGACACCAAAAATATAGGGTTAAACATGGAATGGGAACTAAAAATATAGGTTACATTTAAAAACTTTTAAATATAGGGAAAACAAATAAACAAAAATATAGGGTTATACCTGAATGGGGGCTAAAAATATAGGGTTAAAAACCCAGAATGGGATAAAAAAAAGGGAAAACACAGAATGGACACCAAAAAATGGGGTTAAACAGGAATGGGAACTAAAATATAGGGTTACAAGAATGAACTAAAAAAAATAGGGGTTGCATAGAATGGGAAAATAAAAAAAAATGGGGTTAAACACAGAATGGGAACTAAAAAAAATAGGGTTCATAGAATGGGAACAAAAATATGGGGTTAAAAAAAAGAATGGGAACAAAAATATAGGGTTAAAAAAGAATGGGGCAAAAAAAAATTTAAAAAGGAATGAAACTAAAAATATAGGTTAAGCATAGAATGGGAACTAAAAAAAATATGGGGTTAAACACAGAATGGGAACTAAAAATATAGGGTTAAGCATAGAATGGGAACTAAAAAAAAATATGGGGTTAAACACGGAATGGAAACTAAAAATATAGGTTGGGCATAGAATGGGAACTTAAAAAATATGGGGTTAAAACACAGAATGGGAACTAAAAAATATAGGGTTACCATAGAATGGGAACTAAAAAAATATGGGGTTAAACACAGAATGGGAACTAAAAATATAGGGTTAAGCATAGAATGGGAACTAAAAAAAATATGGGGTTAAACACAGAATGGGAACTAAAAATATGGGGTTAAACACAGAATTTGAACTAAAAATATAGGGTTAAACATAGAATGGGAACTAAAAATATAGGGTTTAACATAGAATGGGAACTAAAAATATAGGGTTAAGCATAGAATGGGAACTAAAAAATATATGGGGTTAAACACAGAATGGGAACTAAAAATATAGGGTTAAACATAGTTTTAAGGTGTCAACCTTCATTTGTATAGAATGATGGATATATAATTGTTGATTTAATAATATATCCCTTTTTGTGTTCTTATTACTATATTTTGCATGAGGGGTTCTTTTGTTGTTTTTGTTTCTTTTTTTCTGTCGTTTATGGACAGTAAAAAATAACAAAATGAAATTGTCCATGTAAAGTTCATCTAATTTTCTAAGACAAGAGTAATTCATATATATTCATTAAGTTTAATGAGAAAAGTAATTGTAAATAACTATAATTGGGATTTTAAACATATAGTCTTAAAGAAATACAATTTTTAGTTTTGCAATTATGGACATACGTAAAATTAATAAACAATACAAAAATATAAGCCACGTGTTATACCGAGCTATATTTTGGGGTAAATTTGATTCCCAAAGTGTTTAAGTCTAGTTTTTGAATTTTTTTTTAAAATAATCGATATTCTCCCAAATGTCTGGTCTGGGATAATACGGAAATTTCCTTCGATTTTTGACTCATCAAAAACTGTGAAAAGATTCAAAATAATTTTCCGATGAAGTCGGAATTCCATAAAATTTGATAAATATCATTAAAATTTCCCAGACGAATTTGAGGTTTTTTTTTTAAATTGATTTTCGTCGTTTTAAAAACAGATTACTTAATGACACGAGATGTTAAACAGATTTTTTTGATAAATAAATTTTAAAATTTTCACGTTTATATTCAGTGCATTTATTTTTGTTCATTCTTTAAATTTTTTTTTTAAGAAAACTTCTATAGCCGCATTGGGCACTTTTTGGTGGGGGAAATTTATTTTGCTCAAAGGTTGTTATGTTCAAAGATGAACCAATAATGGTAAACTATCGTCAATCCTCAAAATATTCTTCCAGGGGATGAAAAAATTAAAAGCCCAAAAGTATTGTTGAAATTAATATGACAATGTTTAAAAATTAAAAAAATGTTAAAATCAAGAATTTTAAAAATTTTAAGGTATCCGACTACGTTGGGAACGTTTTTAAAAAAGAAAAAACGAATTTTTTTTAAAAAAGTGTTTTTTGTTTTGAATAAGATAAAATTTGTTTTAAGCATATTGTTACAAAAAAGTTTATTCAATAATTTTTGGCAAAGAAGAATTTAAATTTTTTATTTTCAAAACAGTCTCCTTTTATGGGAAAAAGCTTTTAAAATAATTATATTTTTCCTTTTAAATCCAGGCCTCTGTACAGGTCTGGGCTAGGATGTTGAAATATTTAACTTAGAAGTGATTTATTCATTATTTAATACATCCGAGTGGGGGAATTTAACAAAAAAAACTGATAATTTTTTCATTTTGTAACCTGAAAATAATGTAATTTTTATGAAATTAGTTCGGCTGTCTGGGGAATCCATGTATATGCAAAAATTTTTTTACAGAGGCATTTTTCATAAAAAGGGAAAAAATTTTTAAAATAAATAATTTAAGTTCATTTTTTTCCAAAATATTGCATTTAAATAATTTTATTTAAAATATTTTTCTTTTATCGCGACTGATCAAAAAACTACATATTTAATAAAAAAAATTGTTTCTACGCTTTTAAAACACACAAAACTACAATTCCGAACGCGAGCCCCATACCTTAAGTAAATACAAATACTATCCATAAATAAAGGGTTGTATATTAATTATTATTTCAATTTAAATTTTAATTTTTATTTTTTTGTTATTTGTAAGCCCCTAATATTTTAATAAAAAAACCATTTCATATATAATTTGGCGGGTATCAATAGGTGTGAAAAACCGGGTTGATGTTGATAATTTTAATTCAAACATTATGAAATTTCAAAATTTTAAAACTAAAAATTCTCTAAGTTTTTACTTTATACAGTTTTATAACTGCCAGGTCTGTTTTTTTACTTAATGTTAAAAATGTTAATTGTTTCGTACCAATCTTGGCTTAACCCTTTAAAAAAAAAAATATTAAACCCCGGGCCCCTAGGGAAAATTGCCCGAAAATACTTCCTAACGAGCGTCAAGTGAGTTCCTGGTATGTAAAAGCACGCCTGATCTAATTCAAATGATAGCACCCCCCAGTGGCGAAAGGGGAAAATAGGTTACAAAAACAAAATCAAAATGTGCAAAATTTCTAATTTAAAATTTTTTGATCATCTTTTAATTGTGCAAAACATTATTTGTTTATACGGTGAGGGAAAGGGTTTTCACCATCAAACTAATTTAACCTCACTTAGTCCAAAAACTTTTTTAAAACCCCTTCGGCCTCACTTGTAAAATAGGAATCTTTCAACTCAATTTTTTTCCCACTTAAAGATCATATTAATTCGAATTTTTGTCAATTTTAGGACCAATGACAATACAAAAATTTTAAGGTCCATTGCCCGCGAATCATCAAGACTAACGTTTTCCCCGTTTTTGATCCCATTGGTCGACGACTAATTCAAACCCCACTTTCAGATTTGGCGACTAAAAGATAAAGTTATAAATTAGTTCTATTTACTATAAAAGGGTGTTTTTTTTTTTTAAACTGTAATTTATTGACTCGCTGGGTTTATTTTTTATTTTTTGTTGAATAGTTTTACTTTTCTTCCTGTAAGATATTTATTTTGTTGTTAATTAATTACTGTAATTACTGTCATGCTATGTTTCTATTATTTATTCTTACATGTTTTGATGTCATATATATATCTATATATATATATGAAACAAAAAAATAGAATTTACTAAATTTATTATTAGCAAACATTTTAGGTAACATTTTCAAGCATTCATATAAAAAAATAAGCCCTATTTGGCATTTACCCTTTCCCCCTTTTAAAAATATTCCCTGTTTTTGGAAGAAATTGAAACAAATCGATAGTAAAAGTAGAAGGTTATATATTTGGGCCAAAAAAGATCCTTATATATATATCCTTACAAAAAACAATTCTTTTAAAAAAAAATCCCCTTTTTATTTCATGGGTGGAAATATTTGCTTTAAATTTCATTTTTAAAGTCTAAAATAACATTCCAGCTTTCGGAAGAACACCTTTCTGTAGCATTTAGTTGAACATTAAAAAATTGTATCTAATTATTCTCAAAAAAATCCCAAAGTTTTAAAATTTTTCTGCTACTTCTTCGTAAGCATAACGAAGACCTTTATCTAATTTGTTTAGAATGAGCATTTATTCATTCTTAATTAAGGAAAGGGTTAAGTTATGCCAGAATTTTCTAATTATGTAACGCGTTAATATAATTTAAGGTATGTTCTTTTTTCCTTTTTTATCTTTTTACCTTTCCTACTTTATAAAGATTAGATTGTTGTGGGGTTGAATTTTGAAAGCGGCGGAAAAGAATGAATATTAAAATAGGGTTAGAATGCACGGCTTTGTTAATATATTTTCCTGAGTTATTAATTAAATTAAGCTAAAACTTATGAACTTCAAGAGAGGAATTCGTATCAAATATCGCGTTGAGTAGAATATATTTCAAACGAAAACTAATTCTATTTTATAATTGTAACTGAACATTTGATATTTTTACTTAACACTGTTTACACTTTTGATGCATTTTACCCCCAAAATAGGAAATTTAGTACATCTGACTCTTTTTGTACTCTCTCTCTCTCTCTCTCTCTATGAATACATTTCCCAAAGAATAATATAATAAATTCGTTCCAAAAAGATACAATTTATACACATCATCCACAATAAAATACGTTCCACGTATTCCAAAAATCGTGTACGATGAAATAAAAAATGTTCAATCTATTTTACCACTATTTATACCTTACAAACGCATTGCTGTTAAAATACTCAACTATAAGAAGAGTAGAACGTCATTTATTATCCGGAACGTCAAATATCCGAACCATTATTTTTTTTCCTCAACTACAAGTACTGTATATGAATACGTTTTCGAACAGTGCAATGCACAACTATTGTTTTGCGTGAGGCCAAAAATGACGGGAAAACCCAAAGTTAGGGATATTTGTGGAATTATAGTTGTGTGTGATTTGGTAAACATCTGTGCGCGGAATATAAGGTCAGTTTGTTTCCAAGTGAGGAGGTGTATACGTGCTTTTTGTTGAGTAGTGAACTGCTTTGGCTTCGAATTCAAAACGGAACCGCAACGTCTTGAACATAGAAACAGAACTTGAAATATTGAACTGTCTCGTGAAGAGAGCAAGTGGAGCGTCTCTAGCACAGTTTTATAATGTTGGAAAGTCAGAAATTTCTGACATAAAATAAATAAGAGTTTAAAAAAACTAAAAAACACCCTTTTGTAGTTAATCAATTTAAGTTGTAACTTAATCTTTTAGTCACCAAATCTGAAAATGGAATCTGGAATTAGTCGCCAGATGCGGGACGGGATCTGAAAATGGGAAATCGTTAGTCCTGATGATCCCATTCATAACAATGGAACAAAACTGTTAAATTATTGTATTGTCATCAGTCCTGGACAAGTGAGCAAAATTTCGAATTAATCTGACCTTTTAAAGTGGGTAAAAACTAATGTTCAAAGATTCCGTTACATACGTGAAGCTTATACAAGGGTGTTAAAAAAGCCGAGAAACCATTTTAAATTTTGCGTCAAGACTCAGAAAATGGCTCGAAGAAAAGAAAAACTGCTGATGCGTTTTCTGCGTTAGAGACAGCTATGGATTAGTACGAACAACAATCAGAGTGCTGTCCTACTCAACAACTGCTGCTCAAGAGAATCAGAGACCTTGCAATGAAAACGTGAAGGTGTACAATGGTACAGTAAAAATAAATGATTATTTTCCACAATAAAGATAAAATTGCGACATTTTGCACCTATTTTCCTTTTTTCTTCAAGCACGTTTCCCGCATGTGATGATTTTCAATATTCGTATAGTGTCCAGTTTCATATACTACATGGATCGCATTCAGTTATCCAAACGGTATCCGGTCCCAATGATGTTGATTCACGTGACGTCATTAGTCACATGATAGTGATAGCCACGTGATTTTAGCCAATCAATTCAAAAACTCATGTGACGTCATAGTCACACGATAAAAACTATCTTGTATTTCCAACTAATCAGTTCACGCGCTCCGGTGTTGC
Source organism: Trichonephila inaurata madagascariensis (assembly GCA_019973955.1). Classification (NCBI taxonomy): domain Eukaryota; kingdom Metazoa; phylum Arthropoda; class Arachnida; order Araneae; family Nephilidae; genus Trichonephila; species Trichonephila inaurata. Next base: position 129,450 of record BMAV01017086.1, on the reverse strand, counting down.
CAAGTTTTGCTCTTTGGAGAAACTTTCTCTTAAAAAGTACATATGTATACAAAATGCATTTTATTTAAATGTATAAGCATAAAATACGACTTTTTTAATTTAAAAAAATCTTTTTGAAGAAATTTTTTTTCCCTAACACACATTTAAACATCTTTAACCAAACATGAAATTTGAAATTTTATCTGAGTTTTACAAATAGAACAAGTACAATTAGTTTAATGTTTGTTTTGAATTCAATGAAAAACACGTGTTTGTTTTTATCATGTGACTTCATGAATCAAGCCCATTGATTCGGATAAACGATGTTCTACTGTATTATACTATGTGTGTGATATACATTGAATTAATTTTAAAAGAATGCATAACAAAATAGTCTTTAAGGGGGGAAACCTGATGAATTAAGGTTAGTCCAGTGTGACGGCCAAACTTTCGACGTTTTTTCGTGCATTTTTTTAACAAGAAAATAAAATGCGATTGTTTTGCAATTTTTACACGTTTTATTAGTATTTTACAGTGTACAAAAAAATTTTTTGACTTAATTTTACATTAATTATTTTATAATTCTTTATTTCAAAGTGGAGCCCTCGAAAAAAAGGTGAGCTGTTTTGGGGAAGCACACAGCCTTCCGTAGTCATCTGAAATTAAAAAAAATCGAAGAGATTGTTGTTCTGTAGACTTTATTATAACTAACTAACCTATAATACGCATATTAAAAAAAATGGCGGACTTGTGAAAAAAAGGTTCTCAACATGAACTTTTTTCGTTGATAATATGTTTAAAAAAATAATTTATTATTAAAAAATTAAATATTTTAAAGGTTACGTATTTAGCTATGTGTGTCTAGAATAACGTCAAATTTTTAGCCAAATTGGTTGAATAGTTTTGAGTCAGTGCTTCCCCGAAATTTCAAAAGCATGGTTTTTTGAGAAAAATTCGTTTAAAGTTTTTACAATACTTACATTAATCAGCTATGATGCATTGAGAAATCCTTCCGTTTCCTCAAAGTTATCATTTTCAGAGGCTTTGAGGGCCCTGCGTAAGGTTCTAGCCTCTTTACAGTTGGCTCCTAAAGTTTTCTCTGCCCTCAAAATTCGTGCATTGTCAACAGTGTCAAACAGTCCCTGGCTGTTTAACCTATTGTGACACTGTGACGGGGCTTTGTCGCAACTTCCTCTCTTTTTTGGGGACTTAATGGCAATTCTTTCCAACCAACTCAAGAAGAGAATGTGTTTATGCAAATTAGGAATTATGTATATATATTTGAATGTCAACATTCGCGAAGATCGCTAAGTGGAGAAGTAATGCTAGAAGTGATCGCTAAGTGAAACTCTGAGCGCTAAGTAAGCTAAGTGAAGTGAGATAAATTCTAGAAGAGGTGTCTTCATTCTGGGAGTTGGCCTAGCAGTACCGGTGTAGATAAGTCAAAAGTGGGTCCGAGATCAACGGAGCATTGCCTAAGCCAGAGCCAGCCAGATTAAAGGTTGAATTGACGTTTTACGGACCGTAGCTGTTTACCCAAGAAATAGCGGTAAGCTAATTCATCTAAACTATAAGGATAGTGAGGATACTAATAAGTTAGGAATTAATATATAAATATAGATTCAGTTGTTAATTGCGCTTATTATCAGTAATACGTTTAGCGTCTACTCACTCTTGATCAATATCCTCATAGACTAGTATTGTTGTTGTATTATATATAAATTAAGATCATAATAAACTGATTTTATTATGACTGAGTTTAGTGTTGCATCCTTTATTCCCTTAGAGGTAGGTCACGTGGATAGTGGAGTGAGGGTATCCCCAACGGAGGAGATACCACAACACCCATCACCTCCATAACTTTGAGTACAGGTAGAAAAAGGCCTCATTAAAGATGCAGGCAGCCGTATAGGTAGCAATTTCCAAAGCTCTTTTCCCAGTAAAAGTATGCTTCGGAGCGAAATTCCATACAGTGATTGAAACTTTCGTTATTATTTTGGATGTTTCTCCCCAAACATCTTTTCAACAAATCATCAGATGCTTAAGTTTCGTACACTCGTTTTATAAGATTTATAAATTGCTCGTTAACGTTACTGGGTGTTCATAAGTGCTCCCTTGAATTTCCGCTTTCAATTGTTGATGTTTACACCAAGAATCTGAGTAGTAAAAGTGTTGTGGGTTTTGTATATTGCACAGATTTTTTATGTTTCGTCTTTGTCGATTGGAAAGGTTTGCTATAGTACGCCTACCTGCGTGTCCTAGAATAATAGGGACGGAAGGACAATAAAAGAGGGAACGGCAGCTGATGTTGGTGCGTCAACACACTTTCATACACACTACGGCGCGCTCTCTTCTTTTGGCCATAACTTTGAAAATATTAAAAATTTCATTCTGAAATTTTAGAGTGTATTTTTAAGATGCATTCTTCCGAAAAATGTAAAGGAAAGAAATCGATTTTTGAACCCGTCACTCCAGACTACTATTTTAATTGTTTGATTGATTTTTGAGAACCTTTTTGTAAAGGAACCGGGAAGTATGATGCAAATGGCTCTTTTTATTTAAAGTCAAGTGAAATGAGTTCAGGGAGGATGTTGATAGCGAAATCTTAGAAGATAGTGATAGTGCAATTATATTTCTGACAATTAACTTGCGGAATATCTACGAACCTTTATTAAATTTTCAAAAGACTTGTAGTTTTATTATCATTAGTAAAAGAGCCCTACGATATTCGGATCCAGTGCATCTCTCTGATTCTCCTTGTATAAGATAAATAGTTTTTGTTAGTATTAATTTAAAATGTGAGGATATTTCATTCCCATTTGCAGATTGTAAGCACATTAGAGTTGCGCTTAGAGTAAGTTAAAATTGATTCAACAACATGTCTTTTCCTTCTGTTACCCATTTCGCTGATGTAAACTTAGGTTCACCTCGATGCTTACAATTGCCCTAAAAATTAATTAAACAGCTAAATATGAACTTGTGAAAGAAGTCTGTATAATTCTTTTGTCTAGGTTTATAAGAAATAAGAAATATTACACTTTTTTAAAATTGCATTGCTTAAAGTACAGCCTCAATTAAATATGGTTATACTTCAAGCAATTTTTTTTAAAAAAGACTCTTGAATTTAGAATCAGTTTCATAATTTTTAGTCTATAAAAATAATACGTTAAAATCGATACATAAGAAATTAAACAGAATAATCCCTGTTCAAAAAAAGTTTGGCTGAGTACCTTAATAAAAGCATAATGAGTTTGATAACAGATATTCGAATCTGAATTTTTTATTACTAGTATATAAGTATGATGCTGAAGATGATTAAAAAATGATAAATATTTTTTAAACCTTGACTTTTATACTTGTTTAAAAAATGAGAAAAAAAATTCTACTTAGTAATTTTTAAATAATGTTCCGTTTTTATTTTCTTAATAATACTTTTGTTACATTTACAACGTTTTGTTTTCTGATTTCTGAGACCGAGAGAAAGTTTGCTAACTTCATAATATAAGGCAATACAAAAGCTGTTGGCAATGGACATTGCAATTTTAACCAGGGCTTCGAACCGTAATTTTTTTCGTTCCGGTTTTCATTACGTTTCAACTAAAAATGTATAACGGCTCAGTTCTGGTTTACTTTCCGACAAAAATAAAGGTTTTCAGTTCAGTTCCGAATGAATAGTTTTATTTTATATATATATTCTTATCTTAAATCATTTATACTTCTAATTCCTTCAATTGAATTTAATCTGCCTTCTACAAGTAGTTTCGAGCGAAACTGAAACAGAAAAGGACTAGTAAATATCGAAACAGGAAATCGAGAAGCAATGTACATGGAATGATGATAATTATATAGTTGACGTTAAATTAGCAAATATCAATAAGTTGGTTACAATAACAAGATAACTGAAGATATATCGAACCAAAATAAACCGATATTTTCCTTGTTTCAGTTCCGAATGTGAATAATTTTATTTCATGTATATTCTTAAATCATTTATACTTCTAGTTCCTTGAATTGAATTAAATCTGCCTTCTACAAGTGGTTTCGAGCGAAACTGAAACAGAAAAGTACTAGTAAATATCGAAACAGGAAATCGAGAAGCAATGTACATGGAATGATGATAATTATATAGTTGACGTTAAATTAACAAATATCAATAAGTTGGTTACAATAACAAGATAACTGAAGATATATCGAACCAAAATAAACCGATATGTTTCCTTGTTTCAGTTCCGAATGTGAATAATTTTATTTCATGTATATTCTTAAATCATTTTTTTTGTTCCTTGTTGAATTAAATCTGCCTTCTACAATGGTTTCGAGCGAAACAAACAAAATACTATAAATATCGAAACAAAAATCGAGAAGCAATGTACATGGAATGATGATAATTATATGTTGACGTTTTAACAAATATAATAAGTTGGTTACAATAACAAGATAACTAAGTATATCGAACAAAAAAAAACCGATATGTTTCCTTGTTTCAGTTCCGAATGTGAATAATTTTATTTCATGTATATTCTTAAATCATTTATACTTCTAGTTCCTTGAATTGAATTAAATCTGCCTTCTACAAGTGGTTTCGAGCGAAACAGAAACAGAAAAGTTCTAGTGAACATCAAAACAGGAAATCGAGAAACAATGTTCATGTAATGATCATGATTATATGGTTGACGTTATTAGAAAATATCAATAAGTTGGGTGCAATAACAAAATGACTGAAGATATATCGAACCAAAATAAAATGATGCTTTTTTTCCGATTTAGTTCCGGTTTCCGTTCAGAGTGTTCCGACCAAAATAACGGGTTTTTTTTTTTCGGTTTTCGGTTCAATTCCGGTTCGAAGCCTTGATTTTAACTGCAGTCAAGTGTATCACCAGTGAGACTAAGGCTCAAACCCATGATACGCGGGCCACGAATCCGTGACCATGACCACTAAATTACCGCGGCCATCTCATTTCTTGTACATATTTATTACATTTTTTTTTATTTCTAATATAGATAATATTCCCCAAAAATAACATATCCTTGCGTGTGTGTGGGAGTACACTACATTATCCGTTCTATTATTAGACTTACATTAAATGTCCCATACTGTTTCATCAGGCTAAAAGTAGTAATAACAAGAAGTATAAATTTTTAAAAACACTTTTACAACAAAGTTTCCTTTTATAACTACATTGTACATATAAAACTATATTTGTTGTAACTACTAAAAACTATCTAGTTAAGTATCCAAGTTAATGTTGTACTACAACCAAAAGGCACATTAAAGACAGTTATCATATACGAGACATTCTACTATAGTATTTTTCCGCAGCAAATGTGAATGAAGACAATTATTGCCGAGTAATCTTGCACCCTTGCGAACGATGAAGAAAAATCTATTCTACGGGGAGTCGTATTTTCTGATGGCTATTGCAGAAGAGATTTACTGTTCTTGGCATTGCAAATTGGTTTTCTTTCGCTGGTACCAGACATTCAAATGAATCGATTATAAGATACAGAAAAGCGATTACAATCTAATTTATTATATGATATTAAAGTTCTTGTCATAAGAAATGGAGGCATATTTACTGTGGTATTTTGAAATGCTTGTAAATAATCACGTAAATAAAGTATCGAAAGATGATTAAACTGAGACATGAGGATATGTATTGCTTTTTCAATTTATTAACATTTGTAACCAATCAAAATGGTAAGAGACAATTATACATTTACTTTTTCTGATTGTAATTTGTAACTATTTTAATTTAATTTTTTTTAAATTTTTTTTTTTTTTGAAATTAATGAATGCATTTAAAAAATAAATTTGCTCATTTGTAATGGTCTAAATTCATGTTACATCTTAGTCACATGATAATTGCATTTACGTGTTTCCAGCCAATCAATTCACGCGTTTTGCTGTTGCCAACTTTCCCTTATTAGCGAAACTTTCATTTAAAAGAACATACTTTTGTTTACAATAACACACATAGGTAACAAATCACACTTTATTTGAAAATACTTGTTTAATATAAAATTTTTTTTAATACTCTTAATACATGAACATTTTTACAGATTAACAAATTCGAAGTTTATCTAAATTTTATAAAAAGTAAAACAACAAGTAATGTCTAATGTTAGTTTTGATTTCAATAGAAAACACATAACTGCATGTATCACGGGACCATCATGAATTTAGTTCATTATCTTTATCTGTTTTAAATTAAGCTTTACAAAGAAATCTAAATTTTAGTAGTTTATTAGAACGTAGAGTATTATTATATAATTCATTTCATCACTAAACAATCAGAAACTGCATTTTGATAATTCATTTAATGAATTGAAACTTATACTGCTTGAATTTATGTTTACACATACACAAAATTATAATTGTTTTTCTTATTTTGCTTTATGTGTATATAAAATACATAAAATTTCTTTTAAATGTAACATATTTAAGGCTTTTTTTTTACTAACCTAGTAATATATTTAATTGAATATTTACAATTCCATTCTTTTTTTACTTTTAACGAAATATTTTCAATTTTCACAAAAAACCTCCAAAGCTTAGAGAGAACCGGACATAGGATGATTCTTTATTTCATACTAGTTTTATATTTAAACTCACAGTAAACTATTTGCAAACAAGTTAAATACTATATTCAATCTCAATAACACCTTAAAGAAACTTTCACAAAAACTTCAATCCCAAAGAACAAAAAGCTTCGAGTCCATAAACTTGATTAGTTCAAGAAACACTGCCATTATTTTTACATGAAGAACATTAAGACAATCACTCGCGCAAAATAAAAAATAAGAAAAGCTAATTTTGAAAATCAGACGGAAATAGCAACTAAGGAACAAATAAGCACCTGAGGAAATTTTTCACATCCTCAGAAAAATTGTGTTAATGAATAGCTATCATAGGAAATCTCTAGGCTTAGCCTACTTCATTTAGAAGAACGAGGCATCTGCGATTTGGGTCCTCTTTTATCGGCATTTCTCTTAGGGATTAATTAAGCTTAGCTTCGTCAGCCATTACACAAGGGCTGTAATGAGGAGAAGGAGGAGATTTGGAAATATCCCTTGTCTATTTTAGATGCGAGCCATTGACCGCTTAAATATATGCCATTAAATGGAATCGCTTTCCGCTTTAAGATAACTTCGATCAATTCGTACTTAGCATTCGAGTTGAAAGTACACAAGTAGTTTAGGAAAATTTTATGCAATTCAAGTTCTGAGTTTTTGAAAGATTATACATAATGGGATTTATCCATAAAAGTATTCATTAGTTTGGTTGGTCTATTTTTTCTGGTCAGTCAAACCCCTAACTGGTATTCAATTGTTGGAATAATAAGGAAAGAAAATGAGAACAGTAAAATGGAATAATAAGGAAAGAAAATGAGAACAGTAAATTGAAATAATAAGGAAAAAAATGAGAACATTAAAATGGAATAATAAGGAAAGAAAATGAGAACAGTAAAATGAAATGATAAGGAAAGAAAATGAGAACAGTAAATTGAAATAATAAGGAAAGAAAGTGAGAACATTAAAAGGAATAATAAGGAAAGAAAATGAGAACAGAAAAATGAAATGATAAGGAAAGAAAATGAGAACATTAAAATGGAATAATAAGGAAAGAAAAATGAGACAATGATAAAATGAAATATAAGGAAAAGAAAAATTAGAACATTAAAATGGAATAATAAGGAAAGAAAATGAGAACAGTAAAATGGAATAATAAGAATAAGAAGGTTGGAATAATTAAAAGAGTAATACGCTTGAAGTAATAAGGAACAATAAGAATAAGTAGGTTGAAATAATAAGGAGAGGCAATAAGAATAAGAAGGTCGGAATAATAAAAAAAGAAACAATATTAATAAGAAGGTTAGAATAACAAAAGAATACCATAAACAAAAGAAAAAAAGGGTTTGGGAATAATAAAAAAGAAAATAGAACATTTTTAAAATGAAATGAAAGGGAAAAATGAGAACAGTAAATTGAAATAAAAAGGGAAAAAGAAAGTGAAACATTAAAAATGGAATAAAAAGGGAAAAGAAAATGAGAACAAAAAAAATGAAATGAAAAGGAAAAAGAAAAAAGAACATTAAAATGGAATAATAAGGGAAGAAAATGAGAACAGTAAAATGAAATGATAAGGAAAGAAAATTAGAACATTAAAATGGAATAATAAGGAAAGAAAATGAGAACAGTAAAATGGAATAATAAGAATAAGAAGGTTGGAATAATTAAAAGAGTAATACGCTTGAAGTAATAAGGAACAATAAGAATAAGTAGGTTGTGAAATAATAAGGAGAGGCAATAAGAATAAGAAGGTCGGAATAATAAAAAAGAAACAATATTAATAAGAAGGTTAGAATAAAAAAGAATACCATAAACAAAAAGAATAATAAGGTTGGAATAATAAAAAGTAACTGTAAGAACAAGAAGGTTGGAATTATAAGAATAAGAAGATTCGAGTGTTAAGAATAAGAAAATTGGAACGTTGCGAATAAGAAGATAGAAATGCTAAGAATAAGAAGGTTGCAAAATAATAAGAGGGAATAGGAATAAGAAGAGAGCTGGAATAGTAAAAAAAAAAAAATAGTTGGAATAATAAGAATACGGATGGAATAATAAACTGAGTATACAATTTGAATAACAAGAAGAACCCTATTAGAATAATAAGAAGAATATGATTGGATTAATTAGAAAAGTAAGATAGCAGAAGTAAAAGGTCCTGAAACAGCACAGAAAAAAGTACCACGTGTGACTATTGGTTACTCCAGTATTATGATATCATTGAAGCCCAAAGGGAAAAAAAAAGTTAAAATTGGGCCAGTAACACATGCATAAAACATATTCTTTTTTCCCCTTTTCTGTTTAACTAATGTTAGAAATATGAGCAACAATAAGTTTATAACATCAGTTTTTCCTTATTATTTATAAAAATCAATCATCCACAAAAAAGGGATAAAATTTTTTTTTCGAGAGGTTTTAGCTATTTATGATCAAATAATTTATAAAATAACTTTGAAATTTTTTTTATTTTTATTTTTATAACGGTCTATCATTAGTTTTTTTTAAAAGAATAACTAGTTATTCCATAGAACAACAAAGGTAAATTTTAAAATTTTTTCTCATTTAAAATTTCCAACAATAACATATATATAAAAAACTTTTTATGTTGTATACCTCAACACAGAGAAAAAAAACCCAAATTACAATGAGTCACCGAAAATATTTTTCCTATAGATTTTTTTCCCTTATTACTGTCTGTTGTAAATATTCCCAGACCCCAAATGGAATTACTCCAAGAATGTTTTCGATTGATTTGTTGCGCAGTTGTATCTAATTTTTCCCTTAAATTAACGTCTCCGACCAGATTTCTGTTATTGCCCCGAAAGCCTTTATCTAATTGGTTTAGAAGGGTATCCATAGAAGATATTCTTTTCCAAATTAGAGTAGAGTAAATTGAAACCCAGAGTTTTTTTTAATTACCTATCGTGAATATAATTTTTTAAATATGTTTTTTTGTCGGTTTCTCTGGTTCCATTATCGTTTTTTTGGAAATAATAGATCGTTGTAAATTAAATTTTCCAACTCAGTTGAAAAAAAAACCCCCCCAATTATACCGCATTCACGTGAATTAGAAAAAACCCAAAAACCCTACATTTATTTAAATTTTTTTTAAAAATAGTCAAAAATGAGCTTAAAAAAGTAATATAAAATTTTTAAAGGAATTCCCCTATTTTTGGTCAAAAAAGAAAAATTTTTTTTTAGTTACATTTTATCAAAAAAATTCCCAATTAATATAAATATGTATAAAAACATATGACAGAATTACAATATTAAAAAGGGTGACAAAATAAAAAGTTTTTTTCCATTTTCCTTTTTTATATAAAGGAGTTGTACTTTTCGTTTTTGTGTTTGTTATTTTATTTATTCATTCATAAATAAACATTCTCAAAAATTTAAACCCCCTTCTCGGGTAGGATTCAACCCCCCCCTTCGGGATTAAAAAGTCCAATCGCTATCCATTGTTTTTTACCAGACACAACGAGCAATTTTCTTTTTTTAGATGTTTTTGGGACTATTATTTTGGTTTGTTACCAATTATTCACTAATTCATGGAAAAAAAGGGTTTGAAAAAACTGTATTGAGAAATAAAAAGTCATCCACTACAAGTTTAAAAAAAGTATTTGAACCGGGGTGGATGAATAAAAAAAAATTTTTCTAACCCCATTGAAAAAAATTTTAAAAGATGTATATATATATATATATATATAGGAGAGTGTGAACCAATAGGGGAGGAATTGAAAAAAAATTATCATTTATCAAGTGTTGTATTCAATGAATTAAGTTTGAATGAGAAGTATTTGTATTTTATCTTTTTAGTTAAGATATATGTTTAGTAATCTTTTTTTTAAATTTCTTAGGGAAAAAAATTTTGGGTTCTAATTTAAACATTGGTAAGGGTTTTGGGGTTTATATGCCAGACAGCAATAAAATTTTTTTCAAGTTAGGGTATTTAAAATTTTACTGGCCGTCCCCAGATCTATTTTTTGCATTTAAAGTATTCGACTTCGGGTTTGGAACCGGTGATTTTTAAAAAATGCATAAAAAGGATAATTTTTTATGATATTTAGTGTCATTTTGATTAGAATACATGTATAAAACTGTTTTTTAAAAAAATTATGACAAAAAAAATTTTTCCCTTTAAAAACAATATTTTGGCAAAAAAAATTTAAATTTAGAATAATCTTTTTAAAAATTTTCCTTTTAAAAACTTTTTTTGTTGGGTTTGTGTGTGTGTGTGTGTGTGTGTGTGTGTGTGTGTGTGTGTGTGTGTGTGTGTGTGTGTGTGTGTGTGTGTGTGTGTGTGTGTGTGTGTGTGTGTGTGTGTGTGTGTGTGTGTGTGTGTGTGTGTGTGTGTGTGTGTGTGTGTGTGTGTGTGTGTGTGTGTGTGTGTGTGTGTGTGTGTGTGTGTGTGTGTGTGTGTGTGTGTGTGTGTGTGTGTGTGTGTGTGTGTGTGTGTGTGTGTGTGTGTGTGTGTGTGTGTGTGTGTGTGTGTGTGTGTGTGTGTGTGTGTGTGTGTGTGTGTGTGTGTGTGTGTGTGTGTGTGTGTGTGTGTGTGTGTGTGTGTGTGTGTGTGTGGTGTGTGTGTAACACATTTTTTTTCTTTTTAAAATCCCAAAAATTTTTAAAAATTTATTTTTCGTACTAAAAACTAACAAATTTTTTTGTGCACTTTTTTCGAGGAATCACATCTTTAATGGCTAACATTTAAAAAAATTCCAAAAATTTTTTATATTTTTTCCCCTAAAAAAATTTTATTATGTTGTTTTAACGGTTTTTTCTTTCAAAATTTTTTTAAAATGTTACATTTGTAAAATTTTTTTCTTCAATATGATTTAGTAATGATAAAAATGTAAAGAAGGGACAAAAATTAATGTCCCAACCTCTATACTACGGAAATTTTTTTATTTAGCGAACTTTTTTCCCGGAAAAAGAACATTTCACGATTTTCTTCGTAAAATCCCGTCTATAAAAGGGAAGGGGCATTTTCTATGTAACGGGATTTCTTTTTGGTTTTGTTTCTTTTCTTTTTTATTTTTTTAAAATATTTCTGAACATTCCAAAAATTTTTTTTCTTTAACTCATTTTTGCTTTGGGCATAAATCTTGAACTGGTTTTATTAATCTTAACTCGCCAAGAACAATAGGGGTTTCCCCGAAAGTTTCATCCAAAAGTGCAACCTTAAAACCCCCCTTGCCCAGTTCACGGGGAAAAATGGTTTTGATTCCTCTTTTCCCCCCGGGGGAGGAGTCCCGGGGGTTTCCCCGGGGAACTAATTAAAAAATAATGTATGTTTTCAATTAATTTTATACTTTGCATGTGTTAAAAAAAGTTCCCCAAAAATTTATTAATTTTTGGGATAAAAATTATTTTCTTAATATTGAAAATGCAGTGTATTCTTCGACTTTCTTTCTTCTTGCTTTCCTTGCAGTTTTTCTTTCTTTTTCGAAAGGTAAGACATATAAAATAAACATATATTAATTTTAAAAAAAGGTGTGAATAATTTTTTTAATATATAGTGTTTATGAATTTAAAATTGTTTTTATGTGGTTTATATAAAGTATATTCAAAGATAAACCTCTATAAAACGAATTTTCCATATAACGAACTTTTTTCCGGGATTTAGTGACTTCGTTATACAGAGGTTCGACTGCACTTATCTGAATTATATATGAAGTGTCTTCGTAAAATATTTAAAAAGTTTTAAAGACAAATTTCTTTTTTCTAGAACTTTATACATACAAAACTACTTCATATAAGGCAAACTGGCAAAAAAACAGAAATACCCAGTGCGTTGTTCTACTTTTATTTCCAAAATACACGTTAGAGACAGCTATTAAATACGATGAGTCATCCCATTACTGTTTTTTGTTCTTCAGCAAATGTGAATGAGAGCAATTATTGCAAGTAATCTAACGCTATTGCCCGGACAGAATACCCTATTCTATGGGAGTCGTATTTTCTGATGGCAATTACAAACGAGATTTACTGCTCTCTGGCATTGCAAATTAGTTTCCCTTTCTTGGTACACACAAGTCATTTAAATGAATGGAATGTAAGATGCGGATTCAGGTTTTCGTTGTGTTGTGCTATGTAGCGTGCAAGAGTTCTGCCGGAGTAGCAATTGGTATTGAAAAGGGATGAAAATGAGATGTATAATGGTCTCAGTTCATGACGGTCACATGATAAAAACAAACACGTGTTCTCCATTGAATTCAAAATATACACCAAACGAGTTGCACTTGTTCTATTTGTAAACACTCGGGTAAAATTTCAAAATTTATAATTGGATGAAAATGCTCAAATGTTATAAAAATAAATTTCTTCAAAAGATTTTAAAATTAAGAAAAATCTTATTTTATGCATGTATTTTTTTTAAATAAAATGCATTTTGTCTACAAGTGAGCAATATTGTTGTTGACAAGATTGTAATTTTTAAGATAAAGTTTCTGAAAAGATCAACAGTTGGCAACTACGAAGCGCATGAACTGATTAGCAGGAAACGTGTGGTTATCATTATCATGTGACTATGATATCACATGAATTGAGTTCTTTTCTCAACAATTCTATAATCAAACCAGAACTGTAACGCACTAAATTAATAAGTTTTTAAGTATTATCTAAATAGCCGGCTGGGTGGCTTAATTGGTTTGTCGCTGGCCTTCTGCACTCTCTCAAGGTTGCGGATTCCACCCCGGCCCAAGTCGGTGGATTTTCATGAAGCAGAAAATCGACAGCGTCCATGTTAACTTAACCTGAATCGTCTTTAGTTAACATAATTCTTTTTGTTGAATAGAAATCCTCTATGAACGGATTTTGTGAAAATCGACTCCCAAAAGGGGTCACGGAGAAGTTAAAAGCAAAAATTCCCGTTTTTAAACTTTTAGGCCTCTAAACTTCAATCTTGGCAAACATGTTTCTTTTCTTGATTAGATATCCGCAAAAAAATGGGCTTTGCAGAAATCGACTCCCATAGAGAATTGCTGGGGCGAAAAGATAAATGGACTTTCGTTTTAAAAATCTAAATCCTGACCTTCTGAAATCAGTGAGGAGGTCTTTAAGAATGTTTTTCAATACAATTAAAAGTTTAATATAAGAATTAAAATATCATTTACTTAAAAATAATATATAGTCATACAACGTCATGAAATACCCAGCAAAGCGGGTAGGTAAACGTCTAATATATTTATAAAAACAAAACTACATATTAATTTTTTATACGTCGCAGGAAAATGATGAAATTAAGAATCTCATCAAATCTCTAAGGGAGATGAACCCTTGACGGGAGATGTTTAAATAACGTCTCTTCAAGGTCATTTCCCCGATAAAAGTAAGGGATTTGAACGAATCTCTGAGGTGTTTCAGTGAAATGATGAAATAATACTGTCAAGAGTTTAAAAGTGTTTATTTAACAAATGTGGTGCATTATTAAATGTAGAAGTAAGTAATACAACAATAGTCAATGAAATACAAATTATTTATGGGAAACTAATTAACAAATAATTAGAAGATTAGACGGGTATTTTTTGACGTATAACATCTTTCCTCTCGGTTGCTTACGCACTAAAGTATCAATCCCTATGTTAATCCTATGGCGCCATTTTTTTTTAAAGATATGAGGTTGATATTTATGGGACTTACCTGTATGGTTAGGAAGTACAAGGACTCGCCCCCCTAGGTGTCTCCCCATCCCCCCTGTATAGCATTTTGCCATTGCAAATCCTGACTAGTTCATTTTATCATTTCACTGAAACAGTTCAGGGATTTGAAAAAATCACTTACTTACAACAGGGAAAAGACCTCAAAGAGACGTTATTTTAACATCTTGCGTGAATTGATCATCTCCTTTAGGGATTTGATGAAATACCTAATTTCGCGATTTCCCCGCGACATATATATATTTTTCTAAGTTTGAAATCAATTATCTTATACAGTGTTATCTAACTTAAAAGCAGTGACTTCAGCTATCATATAAGTTCTTTTCCTGTGTGTTTCCACAAATATCAAGAAAACAAGCTAAAACTCTTAATTCATTATTTGTGTGAATTCGAATTTATAATTTCATTTTACAACCAAATGCAACCACATTCATCAAAAAAAAAAAGCAAACTAAGTTTAAGGTATCCGACTAGGTTGAAAAAGTGCTTTGAGGTGTTTGATGTTTGGTGTTGTTTGGGTCATTAGGGAAAACAGAAATTAATTATTGAGGAAGAAGTACTAATACATAAAACTAGAGAGTTTTCTAAGTTCTTTTTATAGCATTAACTTTATCTAACAAATAAAAATATTTTTTTTTAATTCGTTTTTAAAGAATGAACTTTTTATGATAATTTGTGCACGAAAATGGGATATCTTCTAAATAACCCAATCAAATGCAATGAAATTTATAACATATATGTTATGGGACCTTCAAAGTGTAGCAAACCGCAGGTTTTAAGACAGCTACATTTAATCACATTTTACAGTCATTTTTAGCTTAGAACATGCAATAATTTTGACAAAGAATCATGACCATCAAATTTAAATGCCAATAAAATATTTATTTCTTAAAATATTTTTCATATCCTGCGGTTTGTGACACTTCAGAGGGATCGAGAAGTATATCAATGACGTTAAAATTGCATATAATGTGTAATTTATTTTTATTTATCACGTTTTTCTTAACTTAAAAATTTTGCTAAATTTTCCTAAAAATAATTTTGTTTCCAAAAGAAAGGGCGATACATGTTAGTTATTTAATAATTATGACTTTTTAAGCCTATTTATGTTCTTTAAAACAATAAAATTATTCAGAAAATCAATTTTGAAAAATTTATCTCCGAACCTAGTCGGATGCCTTAAAATTAGAAGGAAATAGCCAGCCTTTATGGAGTACACAAGCTGCCGAAGTATTATTTCCAACCACTGAGAAAAGTTCTAATAAATAGCCCTCTAAGTAAAATCCCTAGGCTTAGCCTACTTCCGAATCTGCTTCATTTAGAAGGAAGAGGCATCTGTGATTTGGGCTTCTTTTATAGGCATTTCTCGGAGGAATTAATTAAGCTTCAGCTTCGTTAGCCGTCTTCCCAGTGCTCTAACTGAAGAAGGGAGGATATTTAAAAGTACCTTCCCTCTATTTTAGACACAAGCTATTGGTCTCTTAAAAATAAGCTATAGAATGAAACTGAGTCGTTAGAGACTACTTTCAAAGTCTTTCGATCGTTTTGTAGTGAGTCTTACGTTAGGCTTAAAGTTTTAATCGAAAATACAGAAATTTCTTAAGGCTATTTTCGGCTAATGTTGAAGTATCAGGACCCGAATTTGGAATATTTTTTCAGATATAAAAGTACTGAAACATGAATATTATATTCTGGCTTCACTATCCTGTAGAGAATTACTTATTTTATTATACTGACTCATTTTTATCCGAGTTGATGTACTTTTTCTTTTATAAAATGTGTTTCGCATTTTTTTCTCCTATACAGTAATGCTAAATGAGCTATCCCTTTACATGTTAAAAGGAAAAACTAGTTATTTATGAAATATTTTGAAATTTTAAAAACACTATATTATAAACAAATGCATGAGTTAGAATGTCACAAATTTTTATAAGAATTGAAGTATTTTTTCTGTCCGAAAAATGTGTTCAAGTTCATGCTCTTGTGTATACGGCGAAAACATCCTTAAGTCTAAGGGAAGTTTCAAATACACCTAACTCTTTTTTACACGGTAGATACGTTCCTCAGAAAACCGTGCAAAAAAAATCGTGTAAAAAATACAAGCAACCTAAGATAAATTTATGGATATGCTCCACAATTTTAAAAAATCGTGTAAGTTGAAAAATCCCTAAATATTTTCCGAGAAAAACCGTGAAAAAAAGTAACGGGACAGCTATTTTAAATTGTTGGATGTCATTGCTGGAGAGATTTAATTGTTTGAAGGGAAAATTACATGTACTCTGCTTTCTACATGTCTATGGGAACAAATCTTTTCTCATATAAAAATTATTTTGAGTCTTCAAAGAAGTTGTTCAACATCTGAACGATTAGAATCCTATCTAATTGAACTTCACAAATTACACCCTTGATATTACGATATAAAAGTAGAGCCGTAAAGGGAAAGAATCGCATAAAATGTTTATTTTTTATTTAATTATATCGAAGGAAAAATTATATTTTATGCTTTTTATTTCTTATTGAAATAAATGTTCTTAAAAGATAAGTGCTACATAATATATGTACAATTTTAAATTTTTATTTATGTTGTAAGAAATTATATTTTATGCTGTGTATTTTTATGTTAATAAATATTCTTAAATGATTCATAGTTAATATATAATGAAACTTCTAAATTTGTATTCTTGACCTCTATTCCCTAACGTTGCATGCATTACCGCGAGGACCGAATTGTTTTGAATATTTTCTACTGTTTGGAACTCTGAATTTAATTTGTATATTGATTTGGCACACAACACCCATTAGGTTGTCGACCCTGATCTAGAACAAGTTTGTTCATCAAAATAAATATTATATCTCCAAATATTGGGAAATGTTCTACTATATATCCTTCCTTCCCCAGTGGCTCGACAGACCAGAGTGGACCTTGGCCTTTTCAAGAAGCTTTTTCCAAGCCAGCCTTCTTCCTGCTAGTTTTCTACAATTCTTAGTTCTCAAAACTAGGAGATATTTTTCTAGGCCCTCAATCCATCTAAGATTTGGCCTGCCTTTCTTCGTGGGCCTATTAGTTGAGAATCGAAGACATTTTAAGTGGTGAGGTCTTCGTTTGTTCCGACAACGTTGCCCATTTAATTCGTTGTATTTAGATGAAGTTAACAATTTTAGATTACGTAATGATTGATACAGCTCGAAATTTAATTATCTTAGCCACATTCCATTTTCCTGAATTCCTCCAAAAATAAATCTTAAAATCTTTCTTTCGTAGATACTTATCATGTCTACTATATAGCAAGATGTTAAATTTTCCTTCACAGTATTTTCGTCCAAAGTCCTTCAAAGTAAAATTTTATTATTCTCTATACGTATAAAACCCCTTCACAATCACTCCCAATACTTGTAAAACTAAATTACCCTTTACTTTTATGCGAAACACTTCTGCTATTTACACACAATAACCATTAATTTAAGAACCCAATAAAACATTCTAAATGAAACACAACCATTCATTTCATCCACGTTCTCAATCTTTTAAGTAGATGTTCTCATCTCAGTTTGTCTCTCCTGTCAGCCAGCGCGAGCTCAGTTTTTAAGTTTGCCACAAAACTCACTCTCTTTATGTATTCCTTTTCCTTTCACTCTTCTTTTCTAAATTCCAATCGGCAATGTGTCCTCCCAAAAGGAAAATAAAGTTGTCCAGCGATAAATAAAGCTATCTCGAGCCGTTCTCGATAAGACGAGAAGATTATATCCTTGCGTCCCGTGGGAAATCACAGCTAAGGCGACCAGTACAACGGATTGAATTACAAAACCCGGAAAAGAAAGAAAAGCGAGATACAGAAAACACCTCTCTGTGTATTTTCAATGTGTCTTTATTGATCTCCGCCTGTATGTCTCGGTATTGTGTGAGTAGAAATGTAATAAATAAAATTGGGATTTCAGGAAATAGTCGCGTTTGGAAATTTATTTTTCGACTAAAAAATATTGCCGAGTGTATCTGTTTCTGCCTTTGCGCACTTTAATATGATTTTTTTCCCTTGATGTTAGATTTTTCAGTCAAGGTATTCCTTACGATGAATTTTAAAATTTTGTAGTCGCACTAGTTTTTGAATGCTGAATACAGTAGAACTAAATTAAATTGTTATAGACAAACATTCTTTTAGAATCTCTAATAAGACTCATTGATATCTTCTTGCTCATAAACAACAAGAGAGAAGCATTTTTAGCGAAGCAATAAATTTTAAGGGGGAGAGGGATAGAAAAACTCGATGTAGTGAGTAGTTACACTTTACAGCTAGCGGGTACTGTTTCGCAGAGTCATTTTCTTTTGCTTATTGAGTCTTTCACCAACAAATTCGACAACACGTCAAGAAGATGATATTGTAGCAATACTTCTTTGATTTTTGTTTGAACAAACCTCTAAGTCAGGGTTTCGACCCAATTTTCAGTCATAATTTTCATCGAGCCCACTTCCATACAATAACTTATAAATGAATTTATTAATAATGTACTTTGACACTAAAGCTACAATACAACCTTAATAATAAACCATACAAATTATCAATATATGAATTAAATTTTGTACATGACAAGCCCATGTGGTCACTACTAATTATTAGTATGAGTCTCTAGTAATTATTATTTTAACTTAGTATGATAAATTAATAAACAAATGCATTATATGCAGTACTTATAAGGTAAATCGGGGAAATAGCCACATTTAAGGATTTTTCGATTAGTACATTGAAAATTGAAATAACAAGACCATGAAAAAAATGCACTTCATTTTTCAATATTTAATTGGTTATGTAGACAAGTTAATTCTCTTCTTAGTATGAAAATAAATAAGAATTTTAATGTTAAAGAAATTCATTTAGTTGTGGCATCTTCCCCATATATATGGGGAAGATGCCACCAGCCATAGAGTAAGATGCAACAAAACCACGGTAAATAAAAAAATAAGACGAACAATACCAAGTTAAATGTGAAATAAAAATAACTACAAAAAATAAAAAATAAATTAAATTCTTTCATAATTAGTTTGCTAAAATGAATTTTCCTGCAGAAAGGTCTACAGCCGGCTGAAGTAGTAATCGACTTCAGCCCTGCAAATCCTCGTCCTATGGAAATCTCCTATGTCATCCTCACAGCCTATTTATTTATTTCAGTTATATTTTATACGATAATATACAGTTTTATAAAATGAAAAAAAAATTAAAGTTCATTTCATTTATTTCTGAACCATGTGCCGTCTTTTCCCAAGTATAGAGTACAGATGATAGGACTACACGCTTATTTCCTTATTGCTGCAGTGTTATGGCCGTTTCTACATGCATCGTATATGTAACATTATGCGTAACTCACTTATATTTCTATTCTTATTTAAAATAGCAAATATGTTTATGAACTTTAAATATGAGGAACGGAATATTATAAAAGCTCTACTCACTACTTTAAATGCTCACAAGATCGAAAAACAAGGTCAATTAAAGACGATTAATTTAAATAAATTTCACAAGTCACACTCTGTGTCGGACCAGACTCTTCACTCAAGCGACTCAAAATTGCCATCTATCGACGCATAAAAGTACTATTAACAAACTGACATCTTCCCCCGAATTACTTTATTTATATAGTGTAAATGTGTATTGTACTTTTTTCTCTTTATATCAGGATGTATTCTATGTTTTGCTTCCTTTCAGTAAATTAATAATATTTTAAAGAGTCTTTTGCTTTCGATATGCTCTGGCTCCCTATGTAAGATTATCACCCCCCCCTAGGGGGAGCATCCCACAGTTTGAGAAACGCTGCTCTAAGTAGTTCAAAATGCTGTGTTTGAATGCTGTATTTACCAGGTCTGAAAAAATGCTTGTAAGCGAATTCTTACATTTCATGGGATGTATCATTGCAGCCTTTGAAAATTAAAATAATGTAGTTTCGTGAGATCAGAGGAAGTGAAAATAAAAGGGTTGCCCAAATGAGAAGTGGACACGTTCAACTGTGGCAGAATGATTGCAGCTATAGCAACGCCACCGAACATGGATATAAAGGGAAGTAGGAGGTATACACCGCATACCTTGAACAATAATGAAACCTGTTCGTTGTTGGGAAATACATCGAAAGTAAAGCCATACTATTCATGGATGCATCTAGATCCAAACAATGCTTGGTCTGTATAGTTTCTGATTGTGAAAGGTGAGCTGGATACGGGCATCAGCGAATGAGACAATCTATGGCGAGCACTGCTTAGTTCAAACATTTGGTGCGAACGTTTTCGAGATGTGATATCAAATGATATCACATCTCCATAACAATGCCACCCCCAATGTTTACCTTGAAACCCAGACAACCTTAAAAATTCTGTTGAAAAGTTTTGGAACGCCCACCGTACAGTCCGGATTTGTCTGCCTGAACCTTCCTCGCTTTTTTCCACTTAAGAGAGCATTACGTTATCATACGGAGAATGAGGTAAAGGAACCTATGCAGGACTGAAATTCAAAATTACATAATAAAATAAAAAATTCAAAATAAAATGCTTCATCATTACATATATTGATATAATTAAAGTAATTTGATTAATCCAAAAAAACGTGTAATATAAGAAATTCTTCTTATCACTTATTGATAGTTGTTTTCCCAGCGCTGTTAATATTAGTTATCTTTTGTACGTATTTCTGATGCCAACGTTATTTTCAAAAACGCTTTTATTCCAGTATGAAATATGGAAGACCTTTTCTTTTTCAAAGACATTATCAAACATAGTGGAGTTATAATTTTGTCGTCATTTAAAATATTTTCTAAATTAACATGTTAAACTTGCTTTTACTTCCTTCATTAAAAATCAAAAGTATTTCCCAGAGAAATTGCGTATGTTTTTATCAGAGATTAATTTATATTAAAAAGGCGAGAAAAGAAGTCAGCATGCCATTTTTTATTTGCTAACTACATATGTGAAAAGTAAAAACAGGAAAAGCATAAAATGTCAGCAATAGTTAATTTAAATAATTACCTTATTTCAATCTACGTTTAATTTACTTACAGTAAATAAAAAACAGGTTTATTAGTGAAAAATTTAATACGCGCAAATTGCCGCTTTAAATATTTCTCCTCGGACAATATTTTAAATTTTTTTAAAAATACATCTCACTTCAACTATTATGTTATGCAAATAATTTAAGTATCTGAGGTTTTTTTTATTTTGAAATAAAATGATTTCAATTCGATACCTAAATGTTTTATTATCTATTTTAATTATTTATTTTAATGTGATTGTGTATTAGTTTAATTGTTTTCAATCGCTATCATTTCAAAGTTGAGCTTCCATTTGAAATAATTTTGTGTTATTAAATATAACTGTTGTAATTATGTTCTTGGTTTTGTGAGCTACATATTGAGAACAAAAGTAATCTCTCACATTTAAATATTTTTGTAATTACTTACGTTTTTTTTATGTTTTTCGAAAGTGTTTAATTTTTAAATTAAAACTTAGTTATGAAAAGGGGAAATGATGATACATTTATCAATTGAAAATGGATTTCTGAAATGACATTTATGGAAATTCTGATAAACTGTTAAGAAATTGAAAAGATTTTGTGAAATTATAATAGGTGATTCATATATAAAGGAATTCAGAATTTAATTTAATTGTATCATTTACTAATTCTTTTTATATTTCCTGAACTATTCATTCCGAATCTTTTTACAATTCTCCTTCTATTCACATTCATTATTTATTCTGTTTTATTAACGTTGTACTAGAACAGGGGTGGAGAACCTTTATGGATCAACGTGCCATTTTTTAAAGAAGTGTTTAGTGAGGTATAGACGTGCTGTCAAATAATTTTGACTTGTGATTATTGGGAAAATAATAAAAACTTAACACTAATCACTCAAAACTCTATTTATAACGAAAAAATACATTTTGCACTGAATAGTTGTAAATGTTTAATCATGCGTTTAATTCAAATTATAAAGTAACAGTAGTTACAGATTGTGTGCGCGTGCGTGACAAAAATAACTTATATTAGAATTGTAAAATTTTACTTTTAGTAGAATGCATGCTGCATTGGAGTCAATTGCCAAATGGTTTTTAAGTAATTATTTTTGCTGTCGTTCTCTTTTTTAACAAGAGGATTTATGATTTCTTTCGAAATGCCCTTTTGCAGACGATGTGTTTCTGCATACCACTGTTCCAGAGCATAAAACACAACGCTTTCTTGCCTTTACTAACAATGCCATATTCCTCGGTTTCCCAAGGTTGAAATTCTCTGTACTCTTGCTATCCTGCCCTTTTTGTGCTTTTGCGTAACTAGCCATGTTAAATAACTATTAAAAATCGTAAATATAACACAAATAAACTTTAAAATACAGTTGTGTCAACGAATTGCCTGTGCCATGCGTAGATAAACATTACGTCATAAGCAATTGTAATCCACGATGAAACTAAGGCAAGACAATAACAAACTAGTGTGCCACCCTCAGCCCTGCTACCGATCACTTGCGTTTCTTCATAATATTTCATAGTAAACTTTGTTATTATGAAAAAAAATGCAAACCGTTGTGATCAGTGGCATATCCAAAATATTGTGTCGACGTGCCATCAGTGGCACGCATGCCACTGGTTCGCCATCCCAGTACTAGAATGACAGTGAGCAATGACGACGGACCTCAAAATTTTGAAAGGAGGTCAAATGAGAAGAACGTTACCAGTCTCCTAACTTCCACTTACACCACGTGAGGCTTTTAAAACACACAGCCATATTTTTTAAAAAATTTAATATTTGGGTGTAAATTTAAACGTTAAAATATACCTTTTAATGTATATACAGGATAGGGCATGAGAACTTCCTGTTTTGAAAATGCAATAAAACGCAGTACATGTTTCATTCGACTTTATTCTTATTTTACGCCAACCACACAACGCTGCATTTTTGAATTTACACAGTTTTAAACACAATCTGTTAAAAGTCGCCATCCATTACTAATAGATAGATACAGTCGATTTCGAAAACTTTGAGCCACCTTTTCAAGCATATCGACAGGGATATTATCAATTTCGGATCGGATGTTGTTCCATATGTTCCCAGGGTCTTGAAGCGATCTTTGTAAATCAGGGACTTGGAATAAGCCAATAAGAAGTAATCAGGAGGGGATAAATCGGATGAGCATGCAGGTCAGTTAAGTCCCCTCGGAAGGGAATCAGTCATTGAGGAAAACTGCTCTTAAAACACTCATGGAAACTCTAGAGGTGTGGGTTGTGGCCCAATCTTGTTACAACTACATGTTATCCAAGTCCCTATCTTGGATAAGAAGAATTGTTGGATCATTGTCACATACGAGTCTGAATTTCCACACGAACTTGTTCCACATTTTCAGGTGTTCTATCGGTCTTCGAAGGCCCTTTTTTCCTTTTCTTTCCTTTCCTTGGAGACATTCCCCGTTACTCAGAAATCATCCATCCACACTAAAACTCATTTCCGATCTGACTCCATTTCCGAATACCGAATTAATGAGTGAATATTAACGTCGCACTCTTCAGCTACACGAAGGCTTTTGGTGACGGACTTCATAATTTTGAACCATGGTCAAGTGACGAGGACGACACCTGAGTTGGCACTCCCCTCTTCTAACTGCCACACCACACCAACCGGAAGGTGTTTGAGTTCTCGCCAGATTTAACGTGCATCGCTCCCCTTCACGGCGGGTCGTTAGTGGTACTGGACTCGAACTCAGTGACATGCCTGCCATGATCCGATACCTTGACCACTGGTCTACCGAATCTCTTGGAGGAATATCCAAGTGACGACGAAAGGTTAATGGCACTGCAACCCCCGACCAACCGTTCGAGTAATGCACCTCCATGGCAAAAGCATTCCTTCGATCACAGCATTTTTGAGACTGAAACGGGCAAAAACATAAATATCCCACTTCACCCTCTCCACCGAACCCTTTCCCTCCCTACGAACAACACTGTAATATGTTCAAAAAAGGAAGTTTCAACGTCCACCTTGTATTTATCAGAGAGAATTATCATAGAATTTTTTGATGAATTTGAATTTTTCTATTCAAGGATTAAATTAGATTAGAATCACCCAGCGAATTTTTTATTCATTCTTTGATTCCTTAAAAAATATTATTAAATAATACTGTTTTGTTATTGATTCAATAAAATTCTATTTTATTTTTCAGTTTACATGTATTTATTTAACATATGTCAGTCTACACCTATTTTTCATTCAATTCCTACACACACACTATTAGCTCACACTCTCTATATTTTTATTTATTTATCTTCGTGTGTAATTTTCAATCATTATAATAAAATACATTTTAAAGCTCTCATTTGAACTGAAATTTTATCTACATGATTATTTTGGATGACAATACAGTAATTTAATTATAATTAATAAAAATTAATTGATTAAAACTAATTATTCAAAGAATTACAAATACAGCCACGTTGGCATCATTTTCGGCGACTTAGCGACCCTTTTGGCGACTTGTGTCGAAACTTGAAAAGGTTTTTTTCTCACATTTTAAAGCACTCATTTGAGCTGAAATTTTCTATACACTATTGTTTTGGGTAAAAATACGATAATTTAATTATAATTAATTAAAATTAATCGACTGAAACAAATTATTTAAAGAATTGCAGATACAGTCAAGTTGGTTTCATTTTTAGTGGCTTGGATCAATACTTTCAAAGATTTTTTTATTTACGTTTTAAAGCATTCAGTTGAACTGAAATTTTATATACACGATTGTTTTGGATGACAATACGATACTTTAATGATAATTAATAAAAATTAATTACCACTTAATGTTATGATTCTGTCCTATGTATATACATATTTACATTAATTGTAACTATTTAATAAAAAATAGCTAAAATAAAATCTTTCTTCGTTGATCTAAGTAGGAATTGACTTGAATTTTTTTTTATATTGCTTGTTTTATCCTACAGGAGCCTTCGGTATCATTTGGTACTTTTTCTGGACTTGGTTCACGTTCGAGAAACCTGCTTGTCATCCGACGATCAGTCAGGCAGAACTCATCTACATTGAAAACAGCATCGGTCCTATTTCGAAAACTCTCCCCACGGTAAGATTCTATTAATATCCCACAACACTTCAAAATTTCATATCATTTTTTTTTCTTTTAATGTAGCACATTCAAAATGTTTTTATTTTCTTTTCTTCCTTTCTAAGTGGTATTGTCACCGTTTCTTTAAAACCACAGTCTATTCGAATAAGAAGATATTATGATAGAATATATACGAGGGTTGGGGCAAAAGTCATGGCAACTGTTTTTTTTTCTTGAAGATACTAGTCCGGTTGGAAAATGTGACATATACAGACAAAAGGACGGGGTGTTAACTTCATGTGTGGACAATGAATAGCACTGAAATATCGTAACACACTAATTTATTACTGTAGTATATATATATTCAGGGCAATATGGTCTTCACGGTGCAAAAGAATGACAACACAGTACACAGTACACCCACCGTGCTACTGTATGGTATGGTATGGCATTATTTCCAAGGGCTTCCACTAATTCACTGTGATATTCCATCGAATTTTTCCCCCGGAGAACGGCTATTTTGATGTAAGAACGCTGCTCAATACGGGTTATTTCCATCACATGACACTCACCAACTGACTGATTTTACAGCCCTCGCTACGCTACTACCAGCTGTTACAGAGCCATCTGTTCTTTTGTATACACACTATGCCTGCAGAACTTCCACACGATACATATACGTCTGTGATTCCTTTCCATATATACAAGAAAAAAAATAGTTGCCATGACTTATGCCCCGTATGATTTCCATAATACCTGGCGTTTCTAAAAGAGTATCCGAGTTTTAACGCTTTATAGTATTCATTACATATAACATATTAGTATGACTCATACATCGAATGAAAGAGCAACTAAAACAGTTTTGTTTGCTGGCTTGCAAATTCTTTCCCCTTTCTCGCCTATCAAAGCGCTAGTAGAAAAATGACGACTAGTAAACAGAAAGCGTTTTGTGTTCTCTAGTCTTCAAAGACAGAATCGGCTATTACTGTGCGACGAGCCTTCCATATTAAGTTCGGTTGTCAACCTCCAAATGATAACATTCTTAGATAGTATCACCAGTTGGAAACAACTGGCTGTCTTTGTAAAGGGAAAACTAGGGACGACGGAGGCTGTAACTGGTAACCAATTGTAACTGGTTCTGCCTATCTTGATGCTCTACGGTATTCATCACATGATGCTATTTCCTAAATTGAAAGTAAGTGAACCAAATAACTTCATTTGGAAGCAAGATGGTGCACCGCCTCACTGGCATCTCTCAGTACGCAAATGATTAAATATCACAGTACCCAACCAATGAATTGGCCGCAAAGAGCCTCCTGATACAGCTTGTATCGCATGACTTCCACGTTCACCCGATCTGACTTTTATCTGTGAGGATTCATAAAGGATTTTCTGTACGTTCCTCTGCCACCAGCTGACCTTTCAGACTTAAGGCACAGGATAGCAGCAGATGTTGCAAGAATTTCCTCAGACACACTGAAAAAAATTTGGGGATGAACTCGCCTATCGACTTGATTTGTGCCTTGTGACGAATGGGGCTCACATTGAACATTTGTAAACTTGTAGCTAAAACTTTTTCAGCTACTATTTCATTCAATGTATAAATTATACTTGTAACTTGTATGAGATAAATACTATAAAGCGTTAAAACTCCGATATTCTTTTAGAAACACCTGGTATGCGTACGGTATTCGTAAAAATCAATTGAAAGTTCATTAACCTTTTTTTGGTGGGCCAGTAGTCGTCTCATGTTAAAATATTCCTTACTGTTGTATTTCTTTCAAATTTCTATTGAACTAAAAAAATCCATTAATAAGTAAAAAATTCTGAGAATATCTTCAGAAATCACAATGGATTACGTCGGATGTAGTTGTATGAGTAGATTTCAATGAGTTTAATTGAATCAAAATCGAACTTTGTTAAAATACGAATGGAAAATAAATGCTAGAAGCACGTCATGAATCATGGCCGTAAAACAAGAATTTTAACGCACGCTATACTTCCAAAACTGGAATGTAAATGCTGCCATGTTATCGACATATTTGTAACTGTAGCGTGAACTTGCAACACACTGCTTTTACCGTCAGAGGCTTGGATTCTAATTAGTGAGGTCTCCCACCTCGTTGTCGAATCCTGGATTATATTTAAGCTAATTGGCTTTAATTTGTTCCTCTAAATGTTTACCTTTATTTGACTTATACCGTTTAAATATCTTTCTTTTGTTATTGAGATATTTTATGTTATTAAACGTATTATTTTCTCCCGAGATTTTGTTCATTACTTTCAGTCTTAACCCATTAAAGACATAAAAAATTGTTACAGAATTCTATTATCTCAAGATCTATGCAACCTCATAAGTATATATTCATAACATCTGTAAAAAATGTAGTGGAATTCTAGCATATTTTTTGTTAGAGCAATAAATATATTTGAGTATGCCTGTTGTATAGATAGCCGAGAGTCAAACTTCACATGAAAAATTTTTAATGTTAATTTGTCAAAACAACAACACACCCCCAAAATTTTATATGTTAAAATCAAAATTTTTTAAAATATTGGTTTTTTTAGAAAGTTTTAATTTATTTAAATTAAAATTTTTGTTTTGGTGACACTCTTAATTAATTTAAAAATTTTTAAGTTGCTTAACTGTTTTCCTTCCGACAAATTTAACCCCCTTTTTTATATTTTCCCCTGATGAATAGATAGGTTTTCCCTTAAAAAAAAAAATTTTTTATAGAAACCTCTATAATTTTCCTTTTTTTTAAAAATTTTTTAAAAAATTTTTTATATATAAAAATTAAAAAATATAAAATATTTATATATTTTTAAAACAAAATTTTTACCCAAATTTTTAATGGGTGAACTCTTAAATTTTTAATATTGTTTAAAATTTTATTTTTAAATGGGTTTTTGAAAGGTTTTCAATTAATTTTCCAAAATCAAATTAAAATGCATATTTTTCAACTAAAAGGGAACTTCTTGAAAATTTAATCTTTTTAGTCTGTCACCCCACTATCCTTTTAAAAAAAGTTCATGTAATCAAAATACCATTTGGTATGCTTTAAATAATTTTTTAAGTATTTATGAATGAAAAACATGCGTTGGTTTTATTGTTTGTATTGTTAATTTGATGATCTATCTATAACTATTGATATATAGAGGTGCTCTGCAAAAACAGTCTCTAAACAAGTCTATTATAATGTGCGGAAATATTGTACTGAGTGGCTTTGCTGAAATCACGTAAATAGTAAAATAACTTAGAGTAATTCATTATACACTGGTGTCCAAAATTAAGGTTTCAAACGAAAAAAAATGCAATATCTTTATATAATTTTTATTTGAAATAAATTTTTATACATAATTCCTCATTCTCTGAGAATAATTATACTAAGAAATAAATCTTAATAGGGGTTATTTCTTGCAATATTCAAATTAGATAATGTAATATTTAAAAAAGTGAATGTCTAATACGGAATATTGTCACCCCTTTCTGCTATACAGGCTTCACAATGAGATCTCATACTACAAAATAGGTTGTTAATTTCATCTTTTGGAAATAATCCCACCCTTCTATAAGAGCAGACTTTCATATCTAGAGAGTTTTTGAAGGGTACTGAAGTCGAGTAATGGTTCTTCCTATATCATTCCAAAACATGCTAGGTAGGATTTTAATCAGGAGATTTTGCTGGTCATTCCATCCGGCAAACACCTCAAGAAAGTCTCCGACAAAATTAACGGCCGCGGTAGCCAAAGTGGTATAAGTATCGGATTGTGGCTGACTTTGTCACGAGTTCGAGCCCAGTACCGCTGAAGACCCGCCGTGTAGGGCAGCGATGCACATTAAATCTGCCGAAAGCTAAAACGTCCTCCCGTTGGTGTGGTGTGGTTTAGGAGAGGGGGTTGCCAGCTCAGGTGTCTCCACGTCACTTGACCATGGTTAAATTACGTGGCCCGTCCCAAAAGCCCTCGTGTAGCTGAACAGTGCGACGTTTAATCTTCACTCACCACTACCCGAAAAATTAACTCTGTGTGGTCTCGCGTTATCGTCTATAAAAATAAAACCTTGCCCAATTGCTTTTCGGAACAGTCTCACATGAGGTTCAAGAACTTCATCTTTAAATCGATGGGTTTAAAAACCCCGCACCCAAAAATATTTGGCGATGTAGGGCCGTCTACCAAAAGTCCCCCCAAAAAACTTCCAAAACCCATCATTTGATGGGATTCTCTTATGTTAGAAGGATAGTAGCGAGCCCCCTGTTTGCCCCAAAATACTTTTGATACTGAACCTGGACTATCAGAAAAAGGGTACATGGCCCCACTCTTAAATTTTTTTTCTAGAATTTTCCTTCTTGGTTCCATAACAGACGAGCTCCTTTCTGTGATGGGGTTAAGAGAACCTTACCACTCCGTCGGGCAAAAAAGGAATTTTTTCCAGCAAAAAGCGTCTGTAAACATTTTCAAAATTGTCTTTTCCAGCGGCAACAAAAAAGCCCTAAACAAACTTTTTGGCTGTCAATTTTTGGACGAGGGCTTTTAAATTGTTAAATATCGTTCTTCCGTAGCTGTTGTAGCTTTTGGTCGACTTTGTCCAGGTCATTCAACAACAGTATATAACTGTTGTTTGACACTGTTTCCACAGTCTGGATATCACCGTTGGGGGTTTATTTAGTTTGGGGCCTTTCGGGCCGGGGACATCCCCCCCGGGGAACCCACCGATGCTTCTTCCCTCAAATCATCCCCTGCAATTTTTGGGAATTCTTTTTAAAAAATTTAACACAAATTTGTGCACACGGAAGCAATACATGGTTTATACACAAATTCAAAACTCTATTGTGAAACTTGTTTTAACGTTTTTCATTCAAAACGGCCATAAAAATCCTTTTGATTAGTCAAAAATCACAAAATTGGGGGTATGATTTTTGGGGGTTATTTAACATGTTAAATAAGTTTTTAAAAAAAAAGGGGTTTCTAGAAATAGTGGGGGGGAAAGTTTGCGGGTTATTTTTTTGGACACCAGTGTGTATAATTACTCTCCCTTTCTGATCTACTATACAACCTCTCCGACAATAAAGTTCGGTGAATAGTCCTGTAACATTAACGTAGATGAAATATTAACGAAAGTTACCTTACTATCCTTCGAAATAGTCACCTCCTATAATTATGTATCCCTGAGATCTGCTATGCTTATCCTGGAAACTTTGCAAGAAGTCTTCTTTTGGGATGGAGTTCAAAAGCATCGTCACGTTTCGTTTGATGTTAGGAATATCGTCAGTATCGCGATAACACGTTTTTCTCATTCCTAAATTCTGGGTAACGATTTGTCCCATGGGCTCACGGTTAATCTCCAGTTCATCAGAAATTTTGGAAAAAAGTTAATTGACGATTTTTAGAAATTTAAATTTTCCCCATTTTTCTTAATGTTTTTCAATGACGGAGGTAGCTTCTTCCGCTCCAAGGACAAAAAAATTTTCCCTTTGCTTTTCGAAAACGAGCGAACGTACAAACACTTCTGGTCGGTCAATCTTCATGGCACCCAAAAGTTTTTTTGGTTTTCCCAAAGTTAAAAAAAAAATTAAAAAATTGATTTTTTACGTTCATTTTCATGTTCTCGTTAAAACCAACGTACTAAACAAGCACTTTAAAAACAAGTTCTCTCTCTTTTTTACACGGAACAAAAAAGAGTATCCTAAAAAGGGATGGGGCAAATAGTAAACACTCCCGAACGCATTGCAGCGTTTGTTTCTGGGGCTTGAAAGATCCACCTCTGACTTCATTCCCCAAATTTTTTTAAAGGGTGCATATATCTTCTTATATTCGTTCATAATTTTAAACGTCAAGTGAATAATAAAAAAAACGAATAAATCAAGAACGAAACTCTTCTAAAATTTAGTGGATACAAAGAAAAGTTATAAATTTTCCTCAGATATAATGTTCTAATATCACAGTTACTTTGAACAGAACACAAATAACAATAGATTATAAAGTAACAGTTAAACTAGCTTTGTACGTAGTAAAATTTTAGTTTCTACCTTAAAAGTACAATTATGAAGTTAAGGTATCCGCGAGTGCGCGACTACGTTCGGAACTATAATTTTGCAAAAGCGTATAACTTTATAGTATTTATGATTTATAGTGTCACTTAGATTAGAAAATGTATATAAAATTGCTTTAAGAATATTATTTCAATGAAAAATTATTTAAGTACAATATTTTGACAAAAAATGAACATAGAATGACCCATTTTCAAAATGTTCTCCTTTTGTGAAAAATGCTTCTATTATAATAATATTTTCCCTGTATATAGCTCAGACCTCTGTACAGGGACTCGACTAGAATTTTTCAAATATGTAACTTAGAAGTGGGTTTATCCATGTTTTACGAGAACAGAGGGGAGAAATTTTAAGAAAAATACGCCGATAATTATTTCAATGGGTTGTAACTCTGAAAATAATGTGAATTTTTCAAAAGTCATAGTTGAGCCTCTGTACAGAAGTCTGAGCTATATACAGGCAAAAACTTATTATAATAGAAGCATTTTTTACAAAAGGAGAACATTTTGAAAAAAGGTTATTCTAAGTTAATTTTTGCCGAAATATTGTATTTATAAATTATTTTTTTTTGTCAAAATGTCCTTAAAACAATTTTATACATGTATTCTAATCTAAGTGACACTAAATATTTTGAAAATTATCCATTTATGCGCTTTTTTAAAATCACGGTTCCGAATGTAGTCGGATACCTTATACCTTAAAAGGAAGCACATTAACAGAAAAAGCTCTTAAAATGTTGAACTGGAAGAAATGTTTCAAAGTCTTAGAATTATTTATACGTTTTTCTCTCTCTGAGTTTTTTCTGTATCCTTTCTCCTTGGAATTCCATTTTCCGAAATAAACTCGAGTATTTGTTTTGTGTAAGTATCAAATATTTAAGCACTCCTTAATGTGCGTTTGTCCGTGTCGCCATCTATTATTGAAATAATCAAATAATAAGAGAAAAACCTTTCTTTTCTTGAATAGCTTAAAACGACTCCTTGGAAAGCGATGTTAACATCAATGCCTGTGTATGCCATTATTGTCGCAAACTTTTGCAGAAGCTGGACCTTTTATCTTTTACTTTTATCTCAGCCGATGTTCTTCAAAGAAGTGTTGAATTTGGAAGTTAAACAAGTAAGCATATATAAAAGTTTTTTTTTAATATACTTCTTTTATAAAAAAAAAAAGTTCTAACATAATAATTTATCTTTTTAATTAAATTTATATTTGTTAGAGTTTTCTAATGGATAATAATAAAATAAATGTAAAAGTTTTGTTGATTACTCAAATTTAATTTTTTATTCGAAGTAAATAACCTTTTAGAGTAATAATAACAAATACGTCATCTTCAATGTCGGATTAACCGATTTTGGATTCATAGACATTTTCGTCTTTCTCCCCAAACGATTTTCAGTTTAATACCAAACTATTGTATTATTTATATCATCGTCAGAGCTCAGGTGCCTCCCTCTGGGGAGGAAACTGAGCTTCAAAATTACTAGCGGTGATTGGTATCCACCTATATGGTGCCGCATTAAAAAGAGATACCAGCTTCTAGGTATGCAATGGTAAAACACCAATCCGAAGCCCATCAGAAACAATTGTTTTGTTTATTGTTTCTATACAAAAATAAGTAATAAAAAAAAAATTTAGTCAATTCCTACTTAGGTCAACAAAAAAAAAATTTATTTTAGTTACTTTTTATCAAATAATTACAATTAATATATATATATGACAGAATCACGATATTACACAAGTGGCAAAATAGAAAGCAATTTTCCATTTTCCTTTCTATGTGGGGTGTTGGACTATTATTTTTGTTTTTGTGTGTGTGTTACTCTATTTATTCATTAATTAAATTTAATTATTCCAGTAAAATAGTGTGGTAAAAAGAAACCACATTCTCAGAAATTAAGCCGTCCTAAGGGGGTTCGAACCCACGACCTTTGAATTAAAAGTCCAGCGCGCTATCCGTTGCTCTACAGCAGAGGTTCCCAAACTTTTTTCCCCAAAGGGCCCCTTGCCTGTTTTTGGTTTTGTGACCCCCCACTTATCTAATATTAAACTTTTGCAAATTTATCAACTTAAATGTTTTTGACAGCTGGTATAGCACTACTTACTTTAAAAGTTTTATGTTTCTAACTGTAGTTAGTAAAGTATTTAAACTTAAGAAACACACATGTGAATTAATGAAATTAAAATTTAAATAATATATGAAATAATTGTTACATAAAATATTTGAGCAACAAACAAATGTTTTTATTGATTGAGATGAATCTGTTGCTTCAATAACAAATGTTCAACACATTTGGCTTTAATCTTTTTAGGTTTAACTCTAAATCTCCCCGGTTGTGTGTATCCAATCTTTTTTTTTTTTTATTTTGGGGATTGCAAAAATTCGAAATTCCTCCCCCCTAGGAAAAAAAAATTAAAAAAATTTCCGAGATGTTCGATAATTGGGGTAAAAATAACAGGATATCTTTTTTAAAGCTAAAATTGCTGTGTGACATTCGTTTCTGAACTTTATTTTAAGATCTTCTTTAAGGCTATTAAAATCAGTTGCTTTTGAAATCAGACATATTTTTTAAACTGAAAACATGAATTCATTACCTACTGTGATATTACCATAGTCAAAGCATTCTCAAACCTAGTTTCAAAATCTGAATAAAGGGCATTTAAATGTTAAACATACACTTGCCTCCGAAAATCTGCGTACAGGCAATAATCTTACGTGTTTATGCTATAATTACTATTAAAATTTCGCTTTAGAAAATCAAAGTACTTGTCAGCAATTCTTTAAAATTTCCTTATTCATACAACAGCAACAAATTCACCTTAACAAGAAAAAACAAGAATGACCACCAAATAATCACCAACCATCCGCGCCAAAAGTCTGCGTACACTTACAAAATAGAGCTTTTAAAGACCATTTATTCTAAAATAATTGCACTAAACAGTGTTTTTACGTAATTATAAGCTTTTACGATTTTGCTTAGGATTTGAGATTTGAATGCATTTGTGGTTCCATGGCAGGCAACGGTATAGAGATCCATATATTATTGAAAGAAAAATCATCTTAAATCTTCAGAAAAGGGGAACTTTTTAAAGCAATTGTTGAAACTGTTAAAAGGGGGGAGACATTCATTGATTTAACAAAAGTTCATAAACTACAAATCAACTAAAATGTTAATGTCCAAGCGAAAATCCGGCCGCCAGTCTGAAGTGTTCCCTCGAGAATCTTGCTTTGTAATACGCTCTATAGGAAAAAAATTCCAAGACTATAAGCTTCACAAATAGCTAAAAGTGTTTCTGAGATATTGCAAAAAAGCGTGAGTTTAACCACAATTAGAAGAGAACTGAAAAAAAATGACTATCATGGCGGAATTGCACTCAAGAAACCATTCATCTCTCGAGTGAACAGAGCTAAAAGAATAGCCTTTGCAAAAAACATCTAAATAGGACACATAATTATTGAGAAAATGTAATATATTCAATTGAAAGTAATTTTTGTAATTTGACATCAAAAAGAACAAAAATATCTCTGCAAAAATTCCTGGACAGATCTTAAGAGAGAATCCTTTTTCGACTATCAAACATGGAGAAGGAGGCATAAAGTTTTGGGGGTGCTTTGGAAGCCTATCAGCTGGTAATCTGGAATTTATTAAATCAACAATGTACAAATAGTTACTTGAACTTATTTGAAGTAAAATATCAGGGCATATGCCAAGAAACTTGTGGTGAGTGATGATTTTTACTTTCAGCTGTACAAAGGTACCAAGCAAAGGGTTCACATTGTGAAGCCATGGCTGTTAAGACATATCCCAAACCAATTTCTTAAGCCAATCTAGTCTCCAGACCTAAGCACAATACAACATTTGTGGGGTTTACTCAGTAAATAATCAGGGAGAAAGTAATAACATCCAAAGAAATGCTCAAATCTGTCATAATAGAAGAATTGTACAAAATATCCAAGATTAAACAACTAAGCTATTTAAATCCCTGTCAAATATATTGAGAGAGTTATAAAAAGAGCGGAATAGCTTAAAAAGTGTTAACTTTTAGTTACATTCCATTATTGTAAAGGTTTTCTCCAGTGTACGCAATTTTTTGATGCACACGATTTAAGTCGTTCTCTCAGGTTATATATATTTGTATTATTTTATGTAATATTCAGGTGATTTTGCTTATACTATTTGAGTTTACGACGTTAGATTAATCAATAAAAAATAGTATTGATTCAGAAAGACTTCATTGAATTAGCGATCTTCGCATAAATATGAAAGATGATCACTTGTACACAAAATTTTTGGAGGCAAGTGTGGTTAAACGCCCTTTTTTCTGCGGGATTGTCGTAAATTGAGAAACTTTAAAATTTGCAGCGCCCAGTTTTATATTCCTTTAGCTTTTTTTGGACACACCACAAAAAACTGAAATATGGTCCTTTCTTAATAAAAATTTGTGCTGTCTTTCTTTAACTGCTTTAAATAAAAATTTAGTAAAAAAGCTAAAAAAATAGGTAAATCTGGTTTACACTTTTAAATTTTCTTTAAAATTAAAATCAAATCTGGTTTACGCTTTCTAGACCCCCATTTACATTGAGTGAACCCTTGTAGGTCCTCATATACCCCTAGAGGTCCATATAGACCAATTTGGGAGTCACTGCTCTACAGGGACACAGATTTTCCTTTTTATTTATGGTGTTGGACTATTATTTTTGTTTTTTACTATTTATTCATTAATTAAAAAATTAATATTTGAAAAAACTGTATTAATATCAAGTGCTATCCCCCACAAGTTTAAAAAATGTATTTAAACTTGAGTGGATGAATAGGAGGTATTTTATTAACGCGATTGAAAATTTAAACAAAATATATATATATGTATATAAGGAGAGTGAAAATAATAGGAATTGAATAACAAACGAATACCAAAACTATTGTATTGTTTATATACCCTTCAGGTACAGGCTAAACTTTTAACCATTTAAGAAGCACTATATTTTTGTAAAGTAATAAATTTATTGACCTCTTGATTTTAAACCGTAATCGAATAAAGGGATAACACATTCAAATTAGTTATTTTTCCATTAAACTTTCAAATACCTCCGGGTGAGGATACCAAGGTCTAATACAGGATATCTGAAATGTATCGTTATACTTTAAAAATAATTAAATATAAACAAACTGTGTGTTCCGTTTCACTTATTTAGGTTCGGAAATAAACAATAGAAATGGTTGTACTACTGAAATCCAAAAGAGAATTACTATGGCTAATAGATGTCTTAATGGAATACTAAAATATATTAAATCAAATTTAATCAAAAGAAAAACAAAGGTTCTATTGCATAAAAGTCTTTTAAGATCAGTATTAACTTATGCATATGAAACATGTCTTGAACAGAGGAGATCAGGATAAGTATCTACGAAAAGAAGATTTTAAGATTTATTTTTGGAGGAATTCAAGAAAATGGAAAGTGGCGAAGAATATAAAAAATTTAGAGCTCTATCAATCATATAAAGAATCTGACTTTGTTAACTTCATCAAAATGCAATGAATTAATTGGGCAGGTCACGTTGTCAAAATAAACGAAGACCTCACCACTAAAAATGTCTTCAATGCTCAACTAATTGGCACACGAAGAAAGGGCAGGCCAAATCTTAGGTGGATTGATGACCTAGAAAAAGATCTAGTTTTGAGAACTAAGAATTGGAGAACACTAGGAAGAAGTAGGTTGGCCTGGAAAAGGTTTCTTGATAAGGCCAAGACCCCCCCTGGGCTGTCGAGCCACTGAGGAAGGAAGGAAACAAACAATTACATAAACTTATGGTCTACATATGTTCCAAAAAGAAAATATCAAATACGGCTTTTATTAAATTTAATTACACGATTATAACGTGCATACTAGTCACGCAAAGCACGAGTCTTTCTGAGATTTCTAACCACAATTCTAAGGCAAAATTGTAATTATTTGTTAACAAATAATATTTGGTGAAAAATATTTTTCATGTATTTCCATAAGTAGAAGATAAGGTGGTAGAATTTGGTTTTGGCAATTTGCTACTTGTCATAAATCTTTGGTTATTCATAAGTTGTAAACTTTTGAAAGTGAACATCAATTTTAATTAGTCCAGAATTTAAGCTGCACCTGTGTTTCAGATTTAAATTCGATAAATCACGCTACAATTCGCGCTTGTATTTGCAATAAAACCATTTTGAAACTAGAATACCTCCATACATTGACGTCGCCCCATCTACTTTACTAATCATTTTTTTTAAAGTGATGTTTTCTTTATGGAACATAAAAGACGTAAATGCATATCATAGTTCGTTTATATTTTATTTTTTAAATCTAAAGATATATTTCGGACACCCTGTGTTTAACCCTGTGTGCAATAGGTAAAATCCTAGGAGAGCCCACACCCTTGGCGACAAAACGAAAAAAGCGCCAAACCAGAACGAGAAGGCGCCAAGCGAAACCGACAATGGCAGCAAGTGAATACAGAGAGATAAGGTGGATGCGTAATGAAAATACATGTAAACAATACAGAAATTAAACATTTAAGATAAAAGAAATATATAAAAACAGCACTTACTTTCTTACTGCTGATCTTTTTCGAGTGGAGGGTACTGCATAACAAAAGATTTTAAAAAAGTCTTGAAGGTCTCATCGCTAAGTGAATGATCGTGTGAGCGCCGCCATTTTTATTTTGCAGGTAAGGTCGAACATACCTTCAACATGGCTGGTGCAATTTCGAAGAAGCGTTTTATTGTCGACCATTACACATCATGCCTATCGTTACATTTGGGGCATTCATAACTCTAACAATTAATCCTTCCTTCCCTACACTATTCAATCAATTCTTTCTACCCTTTCGCATTCAATAAAATAAAAAATTCTAAAATATATTCCTTCACACATGCAACCATTCCAGCCCGGTTCCCCAAAACAAAATGAAATTCGAAATGCCCGCCGACAAAATACGAAATTTCCAGAAATAGTTAGGTTTGCCATATCTAGTGTATCAAAGTAGGGTTACCAAGATGGCACAATTATCGCCAACCCAAAATAATTCGCGCCAAGGGTGTGGGCTCTCCTAGGACTGAACCTAGAAAGAGCAGAAAGTCGGGAATTAGTTTTGACTCAACTAAAAGGATATTGTGGAATCTATGCTGTTCACATGAAGGTTTTAGTGTATTGAAAATGGAGACAGCTTTTTATAGCTTCTTCATCATTATATTGATGAGTCCGGCACTCGGTTAACTTAGTGTCCAACTGTGAAAGGTATTCTTTCCCCTCTTCACCCTAAAGAAGCGTTTCTCAAACTGTTGAGGTGCCCCTGGGGGGGCATATTGAAAAATCGAAAACAAAAAATTATTTTTTAAAAAAAATTAATTCACTGAAAGTAAAAAAACAAAATTCATTCCGACATAATAAAAAATAAAATACATAATTACACTGATATAATATACTTATAAATGTATAAATACTGCACACCATGTATCTTATAGTTAATTTAACAATACTTTTATAATTAATTTAAGAATACTAAATTAAGAACAAGTTTAATAATTACCAGTGACCCCATGGGCTTGAAATATATGAAATTATATACAAGAATTAACACTTATCTTGATAATTTTTGCACGGTTTATAGTATCCCTTAACTGCCAATTAAAAGTTACGCAATTCGCTCCCCAATGCCACCTTTTCCATGTAGGACCGTGAATGTGATGTATTGGGGAGAGGAAGAAAAATCAATAAACGAGTCCTCTGAAAGAAAGAAATCCTTCACAAACACTTTCAAGGTTTTATTGCATTCCAAAACCTTTGAAATGATTTTATGGACAGCAGTGCACAGAAAAAATCGTATATATTCGACCGGGGCAATTAACGCTTTGGCTCAGCGAGACGTTTATACAGGCCGGTGGCACTTAAGAGGTTAAAGTCTTATTGTAGCTTTAACTTCAAAGCATAGTATTATTGAATCCAATGCATTGTAATTGAATGGTGGGAAGGAGGGGCCCGATGAAAACTATGATTGAATATTGGGTTGCAAATATTGAAAGTTTGAGAAGCACTGCACTAGAGGAATAGTGATAGAAAATGAGTTGACTTATCCAAATTTGCCTCACGTGTAACAGGCCTAAAAATCCTTTATCACCCCC
The DNA here is from genome assembly GCA_019973955.1 of Trichonephila inaurata madagascariensis. Taxonomy (NCBI): domain Eukaryota; kingdom Metazoa; phylum Arthropoda; class Arachnida; order Araneae; family Nephilidae; genus Trichonephila; species Trichonephila inaurata. The sequence continues at coordinate 89,975 of BMAV01017086.1, read as the reverse complement.
ATACAATATCGATCATAAAGCTGACAACTTTAGTCTTCAGGTTGCCAAGACCCAGGGGCGTAGTTACCCTCGTATCAACGATACGGGGCCTCTAAGCTACAGGGGCCCCAACACGTGTAAGGAAAAAATCGTAAAATATTAAGGAGTCTAAAAAGAGCTCCCAAGAAATTTTTAATACAGGACCCACTCAAGACTAGCTACGCCAGTGCCAAGACCTTTCTAACTGATAAAAGTTTATGTAATTAGAAGTTTTTGAATGACACTGTAGTGGATATCTACATAAGCCAGTAACAGCCTCCGGACGTGGGTGATCACTTTTGTCATCATGGCCATGTTACCCGGCTTCGGATCCATAGGGGTCACGGGTTCTATCCTCCACATTATTGTAGAGGATACCTACAACACACACCAACAGCAAGAAAAGCGTTCACACTGATTGACAAAACAAATGAAACATAAATACTAAACGACTAATATTAAAGGCTAAATATTTTCTAAGTGTTGCATGATGCAAAATCACTTATACGTAGAAAAATATTCAAGCATATAATACGCATTACGTTTTTGCTTCAGACTCACACAACATACAAATATTATTTCTAAGTGTATAAGAATTTCTATGAGATAAAATAAGAAAAGATCTGATATCTATACAAAAGATATGTATCAAATCCTCCATTCTTATGCTATAGCCAAGCACAATACTAATATTCTGAATTCTATTACAACTCATAATCCGAACAAAACGGCTTTATTCATGAAAGAATGTTATATATGTATTCAACTATACATGCTTTGAATTCTAATTCGATTTCTTTGTATTCAATGCAATATGCTAGAAATGGACAAAGAAAATAGATGTTTCATATTATACTTATCATTCTTCAGATCATGCCGGTTTTATTTGAAAAGTTATTTTCCGAGTTTATCCTGAGAATATCTGCGATATTAGTCATAGTAACACAATAATAAGATGCTTAGATATGTAAATCTCTTTTAATATTATTTTCCCATGTCTCCTTCAAAAAATTATATATTCTATAAGACTGTATCAGAATGATGTCACTGAAATTTCCACTGATTTTCATATGTAAATGCTTCATGTATATGCATATGTAATTTCCAGTATTTTAAATAACTTCCAATGAATCAATTACATATAGACATTGATGAAAAAATTGAATAGATACTTTTGTCAAAAGTTTATCTTATAATTCAATTTTATATCTTTTTGCAGTACTGTAGAAAGTGGATTAATTTTTAAAACAAATACATTTTGATATTTCTTTTACCTAATTTTATTTTTTAAAGTTTTAATTAAATCTGATTCTTAAAAAGTATCATTTAATAATGTGAATGGAAAACTGTAAATTCTAGTCGCATTGAAAAAATAATATTCTAATTTTTCAAACTATTTGGTAAAACGATGAAAGCCAGTGGAGATAAATAAATCGTAATAATTATCATCAAAATAATTATCTTGAATAGCATTACTCAACATGTAAATTTAAATTAATTAAAATATACGCATAGTTCATTCCCTCAGCGTCTAATATAGAAAGCGATAATGGCATGCATGATAGTATCTGTTTCTAAATCCAATATACATCAAATATTGTATATTCTCGGTTAATTTAATTGCTCAATTAGATTGAGAAAAAGATTTTCTTTAATTATTGATCTTCAGAATTTAGAATTTTCCTTCTTAAAATATTTTAATATTTTTATTTTACATCTTGCGTAAAAAGTTAAGGCATCTGCTTTTACTAAAAAACCTGTAGTTTTTGTTCCAGTGAACTGAAAATAAAAAACCCTGTATTTTTATTAAAATAATAAGATGGCCTATAAAAGAAAATCATAAGAAAAATTTGTCAATTCTTGAAAAAAATCATGATTTTAGGTTAGTCGGATACCTTAAATTTCTTTAAGTTATAACAAGTTATTAAAAAAAGGGATTTTTGTAATTTTCGACTATACTTTAAATTTTCCCCCCAAATTTTTTCATCAGCCCCTTTCTGAAAATACTTTAACAATATTATAGTGCATTATCTGTACTATAATATTGTTATGGTTTAAACCGGGCCCCCCGGTTCAAAAGTCCCTTTTTTCCCAATTTTTTATTTAGGGAAAAGATTAATTTTAAAAAGGCTTCTAAAAAATTTGGGTCGTCGGTCGTTACTCAAATTTGGCGCCCAAAAACCCAGACAATTTTTACTGAAGTCCGGGAAAACTCTTATTTTTGGGGGGAAATTTTTGGAAGTCTCTTCCCAGCCTACATAAAGACGATGCAGAAAAGCTACGTTGGGAACCAATGCTTGACAGGTCCTATACCAGGGGTAGGCAGACTTTTCCAGGGTATGGGCTACTTCTAATTATTTTCAAGGTCTTGCGGACCACCCAGAGGCGTAGATGGAATGAGCTAAAAGTATACAATAGAGTCGGATTTCCATTTTACGAACCTCTATTTTACGAATTTTTCTATTTAGTGAACTTTTTTCCCGGAACCAAAAAACCTATTTGGGGTTTTTTTTTCATAAAACGAAATAAACGCAAAACAAAAAGTAAAGCGTACCAACATCACGCAAAGGGCTTTGTGACACAAACGCAAAAAATTCCCCCGTGAGGGGAGTTTTTAATTTACGCCCCTAATCCCACCCGTCCGAACAAAAAAACAAAACCCCACCCCCAAAACATGTGACCTCACAACCCCTTTCCAAAGTAGTCACAACAAAGACCCACTTCCCCTCATCAAAAAATCTGACGGGCTTAAGTACGAAACCAAAAAAGACCAAAAACTTCCTCTTCAAAAACAAAAATCCCAAAACCCAAAAATGCATTTTCTTTTTTAACAAAATTTTCCTTTTTGATTTGATTTCAAAAATATTTCTAGATCTTTGGGATGATGAAAAAGATTATTAAGTCTTAGTAAAGGCGGTCTAAGCCTAGAGGCGGAGTGATAGTGTACCGCGCTTCCACGCCACAGGTCTGGGATTTCAAATACCGGGCTGGGCAAGGTCGACTCAGTCTTTGATTCCTTCAGTCGGTCGATAAATGAGTACCAAGCTTGCTTGGGAACTAAACACTTGGGGTTTCATGTTAGGCTGACCACCTGATTGGAACATCTCCTCTGTATCTCAGTGCCCAAGGTCGCGAAAACTGAGATAGGCACAGTAGGTCTTGGCCCTCACGGGCTGTTGTGCTATTGAATTAAGTTGAGTGAAGACGGTCACCCCAAAATGTCTTGAAGGTTCACCGGTCGATTGCGATCGACTTAATGCCCACCCCGGCATTATACATTTTATTGGCCTCCTTCGATATTGTGACTATGGATTTGTATTGCTGTGTGAATTTGTGCTATCGTAAATTCAACGTGCAGTAATTGTTTCCTGTTCAAAAAAATCTGTTATATTTACTAGAGAGTTCCAAAATAAATTAGGATTTACAAGTTAACTGCGTAAACTTTTCCTGTATTTCAAATACGGTCAACCACATAACAATATGTTCAGTATTAGTATAAGCTTTCTTGGTTTTAATATATGTATTCATCAGTATAATGTCTCTAAGCAATTTAGAAACTTTAAATATATAAATATGAAGTTTTTCTCACGAAAATAAAGAAATAAAGTTATGTATAGCATAGGAGGAAAAAAAACGCTGCATATAGTTTTACTTGACAAAAATAAGTGATTCAAACACAAATTAATGCTATAATAAAGTACAGGTCGGACCTCTATATAACAAAATCACTAAATTCCAAAAAAAAAAAGTTCGTTATGTAGAAAATTCGTTATATAAAGGTTCCTCTTTCAATTTTCTATATAAACCACGTAAAACCAATTTTAAATTCATAAGCACTTTATATTTAAAAAAATTATTCGCAACCTTTTGCAAATTAATACATATTTATTTTATATAACTTACCTATCAAAAAAGAAAAACGGCAAGAAAAGTTTCTTGGCGCCTTTTCCCACATTTCCTGAAGAATTAATTTTGCTTCTTTGATACTCAAGCACTTACGTTTTGACATTTTCGAGCTACAAGAAACGAAGTTACCAGTACGACTGATCAATACTACAAATGAGCGGAGACTAGTTCAAGGATACGAGACTCCACTGAGGGTGAAAGGGAGTATCGAAGATGTTTCCAGTGAACTGGACAATGAAGGTTAAAGGTTGCACTTGGATGAAATGCCCAGAATTCTATTGTCTCGGAGAGTTACGCACCTAATAAAACCAGTTCAAGATTTATGATCTCCATAAAACGTACTAACAGAGAGAATAACTTGAAATGTCCAGAAATACTTCAAAAATAAGAAGAAAAAAAATTAAATCATAAGAGAAAATTTTCGTTATATAGAAAATGCACTTCACTATTGGGAGGCTATTTTACATAGAAAATCGTGAGATATTCATTGTTCCAGGAAAAAATTCGCTATATACAAAAATTTGCATTATGGAGGTTCGACTGTATACTTATTTTTACACTCTGTTGAAATAAGAATCATGTTAAAAAATGATTCATTTTTCTGCATGAAAAATAACTACGAATTTTAGTTTTATTCCTTAATATTATTCAAAGGTATTTTTAGTCAATTTCTACTAGACATCGTTTATATTTATTTGTGGATTTTATTCTTTTTCCTAGTCTGGTTTCTTGGGGGCCCTACCGCATCTCTTGATGACCATTGTGGTTCCCTTCGGAGGATACGCTGCTGATTTTCTGCGGAGAAGAGAATACCTCACCACAACAGGGGTTCGAAAACTTTTCAATTGCGGTGGTATGTAACCACGAAAATTTTTTAATAAATATTATTTTTATTTTAATCTCACATCTTCCCATTCACCCAAAAATGAATTCCCCCAAAATATTGACTTTTAAAAATTTTTTTGAAATTTTGAATTTAAAATTTATTTTACAATTGACCTTATTATGAAAATTGAACATTAGTGTACATTAAATAATTATTAAAACAGTTTAATTAGTTTTAGTAAAAAGGAATCTGAAACATAAAAATATATATACCAATTATATATATATATATATATATATATATATATAAAAGGGTATATATATATATATATATATATATATATATATATATATATATATATATATATATATATATATATGTCACCGTTAAAGTATATAATTCAGTTATTTCGTAGAATACCTTGGTATATATCATGAATTCACTAAACAAGTCAGTTAAAGTATATAATAGAACAAATAATCTATGAAATAGCTAGTGATTCTATGAAATAACTAATGATTGACCCTTAAAGTGAAAAATAAACTATTTCAAAGTTATTTTATAAATAACTAAAACCTATAGAAAAATACATTTTATCCTAATTGCGGATGATTAATTGGTAAATAATAAGGGAATGCAGATGATATAATTTCCTTTAAGGTATTTAAGGTATACGACTACGTTTGGAACCATGATTTTGCAAAAGCGTATAAATAGATAAAATGTATGATATTTAGTGTCACTTAGATTAGAATACATGTATAAAATTGTTTTAAGAATAATTATTGAAAAAAATTTTTAATACAATATTTTGGGCAAAAAAAGAATAGAGGGAAAGACCCGTTTAAAAAAAATTCTCCCTTTTTTTAAAAAAAGCTTCATTTAAAAAATATTTTCGCCTGTTTATAGCCCCGGGCCTCTGTACAGAGGGGTCAACAAGATTTTTTTAAAAAAATTTACATTATTTTCGGGGTTACAACCCATTGAAATAATTATCGGTGTTTTTTTTTTTAAAATTTCTCCCCGTTGTCGGAAAAAATGGATAAACCCACTTCTAAGTCAAAAATTTCCAAAAAATTTAGTTGGGCCTCTTTCACAGAGGTCTGAGTTTTCCGCCCCAAAAAAATTATTATAATAGAAGCATTTTTCACAAGAGGAGAATATTTTGAAAATGGGTCATTCTAGGCTCAATTTTTGTCAAAATATGGTACTTGAATAATTTTTTATTGTAATACTATTCTTAAAACAACTTTATATACATTTTCTAATCTAAGTGACACTAAATATCATAAATGTTATCCGTTTATAGGCTTTTGCAAAATCACGGTTCCGAACGTAGTCGGATACCTTAAATGTGTTTATTCAATGAGATTGGTTAAGACTTTTAATTTAAATATCAGGTACAAACCCTTTTATTGTTACACAAGAATTTTGGAAATACATATCTGATATACTACACAAAATACTACACAATTATACTACACAAAAATATTTAAATTGAGTTGTATAATGTACAGAATCAAATGGACTATTTTAATTCCAAGAATCAAATGAAACTGATTTTATATTCACACATTGCATTTCTTTCAGATGAAAAGTTATATACATTATACACTTTGACTTATACAAGTATATGACACTGACACAGATTACTTTCATAAAAACGGTGTAGAAATGATTTTTTTTTCTGATTTTTTTAGAAAAATTTCTGTTTATGAATTTTCTGATGCCATTATCTTTTGTAAACTGGTTCGCTTAATTTATTTATTGTGGTAACCATTTTTTTTTTTCCGTAGGTTTTGGTATGGAAGCTGTATTTCTGTTAGTCGTCGCATTCGCCAGAAATCATGTCGCAATTCTCATGGGTCTCATCTTAGCAGTTGGCTTCAGTGGATTTGCAATATCGGGTAATGTGTCAATGATTCACAATTCATAGTATTCCTTGTAACTTTAGCCTTTCATTGAACCAGTTTTTTTTTTTATTGAGAAACATATTATGTGCAAAGTTATCTATGAAAGTCTGTAACGAAATAAATATTTAGGTATAGGTTTAGCTCCTCCACATACTTAAATGGCCTGGAGGCAATGTACAATCTCTTAAACGGGGTTTTTTAGGACTTATGGGGCCCAAATCCGACGCCTTGTAAAATCCAACTTTGGAGCCTAAAACTTGACTTTGCAGGAGGGCCCAAATGTTCTGGGCTGTGGTAGTCTAGTGGTTATAGTCACGAGCTCGTAGCCACCGTGTCATAAACCCCAAACCCAGTGCTACTTTAAGACCCGCCGTGATGCACGTCCCTGCCAGGCTCAAATTTTCCGTTGATGGGGACGGTGTTTAAAGGGGGTACCATAAATTTCATCTTTGCAACTTGACCATGATTCAAAATTACGAGGTCAGTCGCCAATATCCTTCACGTTGCTTTATAGTGTGACATTAAAAAGCACTCGTTCATCCATACTTTTACTTGTTATAAAATATATGGGGATTTGATTGATCTACTGTGTGGATTCGCACTCTGAAGCAACCTGATGTACATTCGCGAGTCGGACTTCTCCTTTAATTGTCAAGTTATTTTGATGATTTGGGTTCACAAATTGTCAAATTTTTGAACCAAAGAACTTCTAACCTCTAACCTTTGTAGTCTTCAGTAAAGTGCCCCATCTATTGAATTGAGCGCACATTAACTTTTCAGAGAATCAGTCGGTTTGACAAAGAGATGAAGCCGAAAAAACGTGTCCGATATATATTCGAGTAAAACAATACGATGCACTCAAAAAAAATTACTCCGAGTAATACTCGGGCGTGACATTTTCGAGTACCCTTGCTGTGCCCGAGATTATCTCGGGCATGACAGTTAAAAGGTTAATTTTGAACCATGGTTAAGTGATGAAGATGATACCTGAGCTAGCACCCCTTCTCTGAATCTCGTTGCTGTCGTTGAAGACTTAGAGCCTCAACAGATTTAAAGCACATCAGCCCATCTACATAGCACATCTTCAACGACACCAAGCTCGAACTCATGCTCGCCGGCCACGAGTTCGTGACCATTACCACTTGACTACCGCGGCCGCATGAGATTATCAGAATACTATGATTTATAAATCTGACTATAAAATGCTGGAAAAACCCACCCCCTACACACACACTCGCACAAAATATCTGATGCAGAAAAAAATTGTAATTCACGATAAGAATATTAAAGACATGTCTAGGGATCCATTTTATTTATGACGTGAGTAAAGTAGTTCTATAAGCATATAAACATTATTAATAATAGCTATAAAATTATAACTCTCTCTCTGTCTATATAGTCTTTTATTAGACTCTGGACGTTTCAGGGCTGGTATAGTTCCCAAATGGGCTGTAATCTCGCTATATTGAGGCATTAAAGCTATTAAAAGAGTAATAGGAATAAAGCCCCAAAGACCGAAAGGAGTAATTTTTATGGAACACCCCCAAATTTTTGAAGTTACTTTCTCCCACTGGGAAGAGATTACGCTTATTGTAGTTATGGTTTCCACAATTTCCACTTTACTTGAAAAGTCTTAGTTTAGAAATTATGAGGAAATTTAATTAATTTTACATTAAGATATTAAGGTAGGATAGATGAATGGGGAATTAAGAGATTCTAAGACTTGTTTTTAATACATAAAATTAAAAACTATGAAAAAATTTTTCCCCATTGTAAAAATTTGCCCTTTACAAAGGTTTTTCCCCATTAGATTTTTAAAAAAAATTAGTTATTTATGAATAAAAAACCGATTAATATTAATAATAACTATATTCTTTAGATAAAAGTGATAAATAATGCACATTTATCACATAAAAAAGACACGGTAACTTTTTTTTTTAATTTTATTTTTATTTATACGTTTATGTGAAATATTTGCTTGTGCGTTTATATAAATACAAGGAATATACATTTCAGAAGAAAAACGCCATTTTTAAGCAAGCATTTATTTTAAATTTTACACTTTTAAGAAATATTTTACTTGAGAAGGATAGGGAAATTTAAAAAACCCGGGGGCAAAAAGTTCCAACCCCTAGACAAAAAATGATCACCGCCGTCCGGGAAAGTGTTACTTGCTTATGGTTAACCACTACATTACTCTCCCACCAAGTCGGGGGAAGGGTGCAACAAAAGTTTTTTACGGCGTTGAGTTGTTGCGGGTTTAAGGGGTGGGGCGTCGATCTGATGGCTTTTGATTCCTCTTCTTGCGGGTAGATGGCGGCATGACAGCTGCGCTAAGGTTGAGTGTTTCTTATTTCAAAGTCAAGGTCACAAATGCGGAAAATAGAACTCGGTATCTTCTGATTCGTAAGCACGTAACACCACTAGACAAAAGTGATCACTTCTGTCTAGAGGATGTTACTGGCTTATGTAGTTAACCACTACATACTTTTTTTAATTCTCGCTCCTACTACTTCTGCAAATCTTAAATTTTAAAAGATTTTTCTGATATTTTTTAAATTTTCTACAATTCGGGGGGGGAAATTGGTAAAGTGATACATTTTACAATTTTTTAGTATAGGACACTATAAAAAGAAACAGTAAAAAGACACCCATATCTAACACAGTGGATTTTCTTAAAAAAAAATAACTAATCACGCCTAAATCCTTTTTCTATGCACATAATTGTCAAACAAACGCAAAACAACCAGTAAAAGGTTTTTAATTTTATATTGAACATAAAGAAATTTTAGAGAATTTTAAATACACGATTATCGTGAAAAATAACAACCTAAGTAAAAGAAATTTAAAGTCTGCAAAAAATGCTGATTTCACGTGCTCTGATTTCAGTTTTCACTTCGATATGTCGCAGGAAAAATGATGAAATTAGGAATTTCATCAAATCCCTAAGGAGATGATCACTTGACGGGAGCTGTTAAAATAACGTCTTTCCAAGGTCATTTCCGTGATAAAAGTAAGGGATTTGAAAGGATCTTTGATCTGTTTCAGTGAAATGATGAAATAATATTGTCAAGAGTTTAAAAGTATTTATTTAACAAATATGGTGCATTATTAAACGTTTAAGTAAGTTATACAACAATAGTCAATGAAATACAAATTATTTTTTCCCAAAAACATAAAAAATTTAAAAAATAGTATTTTTTGACGTATAACATCTTCCTTTCGTTTGGGTTTAAACACAAAATATCAATTATGATGCCTTTTTTAAAAAAGATATGATGGGGTTGATATTTAGAAGATCGATAGTACCGTATAGTTGAAGGACAAGGACTCCCCCCGGTTTTCCCCCATCTCTGTATAGCATTTTCCCAATAAATCCTGACTAGTCCATTTCATCATTTCCCCAAACATTTCAAGAATTTGAAAAAAATCATTTACTTTCATTCGGGAAATGACCTCGAAGAGACGTTATTTTAAATCCCCCGCCCTTAAAATTTTTTTGAAATTCCTAATTTCGTCTTTTCCCCTGTGTATGTAAAAGTTCCTTTTTTATTTTCTATTAGTGAACTTAATGTATTTTGTGACGTTTCAGAAAATTAATGGAATAGAGTGAGAGTTAGAAATTTAAATATTTGGTTTATTTACGTCACGACTATTAATTACTGTATATACATACACAATGAAGTTAATCAAAACATTGGTTATTTCATTAGAATATGATATTTGAGAGAAAGGAGGCAATGCACCGTTCTCCTCGGTGTTTTCCAACGGACTCCCTTTTCCTCTTTAGGGTCCTGGAATGGGGGTGGTTTTCTTCTGACATCTCGAATTACACTCGGGAGTTTTCTCATGGTCAAAGGTCGCCGGGTCGATGACAGAAGACAAGACCCCGCAGTTTTTAGGGGTGTACGTATGCAAAGAAAAGCGGTCATCCTATCCACTCAAAAAACCCAAATTTTCAGTTGTGTGACGCGAAAACGTTACAATTTGTTGTATGGCTAAATTAGGAAAATTAATTCCATTGACCAAAATTCATCATAATTATTAATAAATATTCATAAATTATTCATCTTATCCGACTTGTTTTGTTATTATGTATTAGTAATCGCCGGTTAGTAATAATTATAACCGATTAATCACATTGACCTTAACATCACTATCATAAGAACTGTCAATTTATTGATTCCGAAATTATGAAAACTGAAGGAAAATTTTTTGAGAAAACTATTTTGAAGTAAGAAAAACCTTACACAACGCTATTTACGTATGTATATGTTACCGTTAAAGCGTAAAATCCGTTATTTCATAGAATAACTAGGTATTTCATTAAATAACTAAATCAATCAGTTAAACTATATAATATTGTTGAATTCTACGATTTAACTAGGTATTCTATAGAATAACGATTACTTGATCGTTAAAGTATGAAATACGACACTTGAAAAAGTTCTTTGAACCGATTCTAGCGGCTTTGGGAAAAAATTTTTCGATTAGGCAAAATAAAACAATTGTACTCTAGATATCAGTTCAGTATATGTCAGCGAAAACTTATTTTCATTAAAGAAGTTCCAAATATTGACACAAAACTTCGATCCGTTGCAACAGCTCAAAGTTGCGGCACTGGACAAGAATTTAAAAAGTGCATGTGTAAAAAAAATGTGTAATACTAAATAGTGTGCTTGTTTCAAAAATAATAAGCAGTTCAATCCAAAGTGTCACCACAGCAATCCTTGCTCTAATAAATAATGAAAAGTAAACTAAAGGTATTTCATAAATTTTAAATTAATATTTTCTTATAATTTTGTTTGAAAAAGTTTACACGATGTTTTTATGAAGCAACAGTTTTTCTTCCCAGCATGTATTTTTGTTGATATTATTTTAAAATAATCCATTTTTGTAACATATTCTTTTTTCCTCTTTCTGTTCAACAAATTTTAGCAATATGAGCAATAATAAATTATATCATCTGCAAAAGGGACAAAATATTTTTTTAGAGATTTTTGCTTTTTAAAGATAAATTTAAATTTTTATAAAATATCTTTTGAAATTGTTTATTTTTTCGCTTTAACGGTCTATCCTTTGTTATTTCATAGAATCCCCTGGTTAATAAAAAAAATTTTTGGGGAAAAGGAATAAAATTTTTTTCTTCTAAATATATTTTTTAACTGATTTGTCTAGTTTTTTCCCCATAAAAATACCTAATTATTCTATGAAATAAGTGAATTATATACTTTAATTGTAACATATATATTGATTCGTGTCTTTCATATGCTCCCATTTATGAATAAAAATAACAAACGACTAAATTCGAAACTAATAAAATAAATAGAATTCTTAATGCAATAATTTTATGAAAGTTTATGACGACTTTAAAAGCAAAGTTTATTCAAAATATTATTTGACTTTTACTAATGTAAATTATTCATTCTTTATTACTAAGGTGACCAACCATCCCCCTTTCATAGGTTCTGTCTTTCCTCGAAAAGCGTCCTCCTTTTCAATATTTTAAAAATCTTTTAAATTTCCCCCGTACCGAGATGAACCAAATTATTTTTTTCAAAAGTCGAAGACTGGTCGGGAAAAAATATCCCAGGAATGGTCAATGGTTTTTTTTGGACTTTACCCGTAAAAAAAATTGGGCAAAATATAGAAGTTTGGGTTGATTTTTTATCGAAAGAAATCCCGTCAAAAAAAAATCGATGGAAAATGGTCTGTTTGAAGAAGAAAGAAACCCCTGAATGCATATTTAACCCCTAAAAATTTAGAAAAATTTGGGAAAACCAACATGCTTAAAATTTGAAAAAAGATGGGTGAAAATACTTAAACCTTTTCCCAAAAATGAACACATTCCATATAAAAAATTTAGTTATTTTTTGTTGTATTTACTTTGGTTGCTCTAAACCCAATGCAAAAAGAAAAAAAGAGTTTTTCATTTTAATGTTTTTTTGTACAAAAGAGAAATCAAGATTAAAATGTTAAAAATTTTAAAGCTAAAAAAGGCTTGTAAAATTCAGTATGAAAATATTTTTTTGGAAATTTTCCCAAAATTATATTAAAAAAATGATATGTCGAAAAAAAAAAAAAATCATTCAAGGGAAAATTTATTTGTTAAAGTAAAAAATTTAAAAAAGCGTAATTAACTTAATTTTGTTTGAATTAATAAAATGTTTCATACAATTTACGTTGTAATTTTTCCTTAAATTTTTCATCCTCCTTTTCATTGTAAAAAAAAATGGTCACCTTATTATTACGGCGTTGCAAATAAAGTTGTAACCTTTCAAGCTTATATTAGAGGGGTAAAGAGTACTTATTAGATAGCAAGAAGTATTTAGTTAAAGGGCTTTACTTTTACTAAGACTTGTTATTATTGAATAAATATGCTCATTTGTAAAACTATAAATACCATGAAGCACAACTACTTGAATTGCTTCAGAAAACGACGAATAATCGAGATATGTTAGGCTAAAAATGTTGGCAAATACGCGTGCGTGATTGCATGCTCTCTATTTAACAAGCTTAATTTTTAATGAGTCACTTAAATTCCCCCGACGCTATGTAAATGGAGCCTTGTGTTGTTAAAGACTAATAATGCAACGACAGCGTAAAATGCAATCGCTGTGATTGTCTGTTATTCCAATTGTTCTATTAACATTTTTGGTAGCAGATTTAGATACAAAAAATAACTTTGAGAAGAACTTACGCAAGTAGATAGTAATGAGATTTTTGTTTAGTTTAGTTTCATCAAGCTTAGTTTTACAATTGTTAAATGCTTAAATATTCTGTTTAAAAGCAATGGAATGTACGTGTCAGCAGTTTGTTGAGTAATACGTCTTTTGATGTTATCTGGTATATCTGGTATCATCAAATGTATTTGCTTTCGGTCTTTTTTATGTAAAGGAAAGACTACATAGAACATCGTTAACAGAAATAGATAAATCCTTTGATGAAAGAGAGTGACTATAAAAAGACGGCAACTAAGGCATTTTGAGATTCTGTGTTAGATATAAATTCAATTGCAATATTTACATTAAGGTATCCGACTATTTTTGGGAACCGTGATTTTAAAAAGCGATAAAGGGAAATTTGATGATATTTGGTTCCTTTTGGGGTAAAATTAAAAAAAATTTTTTTTTAAAGGACATTTTGACAAAAAATTTTTTTAAAATAATTTATTTTAAAAAAAAAAATTAACTTAAAAAAACCCTTTTTTTCCAAAAAAGTTCTCTTTTTGTAAAAATGCTTCTATTGTATTAATATTTTGCCTGTATTCAGCCCCAAAAACCCCTGGCCCAAAACCCAAATTAAATTTTTTAAAAAGCATAACTTGGGAAGGGCGGTTTATCCATGTTTTTTCGAAAATGGGAAAAAGGGGAAAAAATTTTTTTAAAAAAAAAGGAAAATTTTTCAAAGTGGGCCCAAATTGGAAAAAAAATTTGAATTTTTTAAAAAACATAGTTGAGCCCTGTACAGAGATCTTTAGCTATATACAGCCAAAAAAATTAACCAATAAGGCATTTTTCAAAAAAAGCATTTAAAAAATTTTATTCTAAGTTTTAAATTTTTAAAATATTTTTTTAAATATTTTTTTTTCATAATTCCTTTAAAAATGTTTTTTAAAAATTTTTCTAATCCAAAAGGGCACTAAATATCATGAAAAAAATCCTTTACCGCTTTTTAAAAACACGGGTTTCCCCGTAATCGGTTTCCTTTTCCCGGGTATTTTTATTTTTTTTTTTTCTTATATAATTTTTGTTCTATCAAGTAGTATCAAAGTAAACAACTATCTATGTACTTTCTTTCACATTTCGTTCTAAATTTTGAATCATTATTACTTATTTACAGATGTAACATTGATGCTCTTAGAAATTTCTCTCATCTAACAATAAGATATTAACTCAGAGTTTCTTAAACTGTGGGGGTGGCGACCTCCTAGAGGGGGTGCGATATCCCTACGCGGATCGAAAAGTCAAAAATAAAAGATAATTTTAGAAAAATTATTAATTTACTGAAAGAAAGCAAAACAAAATACATTTTGACTTAATGAAAAACACACATTTACACCGATTTAATATACGAGTGTTTATAAATGTATTACAGTATTGCTCAATGTATTTGATAATTAATTTATCAATACTGTTAAGATCAAGTTTACTAACTTATTGGTAACTCCCATGGGCTTGGCTTATACAAAACTACATTAAAAATTTAATACTTATCTTGATAATTTACACGATTTATAATTAAAGTCGTATTGTAGCTTTAACCTCAAAATACATTATTATTGCATTCCAATATATTGTTATTGTATGCAGGGGCGCTATGAAAATTATTATTAAAAATTGGGTCGTAAATGTTAAAAGTTTGAGAATTCTTGTATTAACTAGAGGGGGAAAACATTATTGCTCAATTATAATAAAAATTATTTTTATCATTCATATGTAAATACAAGATTGTCCAAAACATTGTTATTTTATGGGCATAAATCTATTGAAAAAAAGTTAGTGTGCTACGACTTTATTTTATAATTAAATGACACTGTTATTTGAAAATCATATTTATTGTACTCGTAGAGAATAAAGGATTCATTTACTACATGTTTGTAATACATAGTTTTCTATGTATGAAAAAGAATTTCATTCAATGACTGTAAACAGGTCAAAAACATGTTATTATGACATTTTAAAGATTATTCTCAACTAAAGGAACTTTTATTTGAAAATCATAAAACAGATCTAAAAACTCTAAGTGAAACACTTTATTTAATCATGTGTCTTTTAAGTTTAATAAACAGTCAACATTATGAACTATTAATATTTTATATATTTACCTTCCAACATAATTTGAGAATTTTTCCCCAAAATTCCAAAAAGGGAAAAAAAATTTTGTTGTATCCAAAAGGGCCTTTTTTTCCTTCCCAATACTTGGGAAAGTTTTTTTTTTTGATACTTCACTGGGTATTTCTCAAGATGTTGCCAAAATATAGTATACTGTTTTTAAGTTATCGAATGGTATCTAAATCCGGAGTGGGTATTACGTCGATCGCGATGGACCAGTAGACCACCAAGACATTTTGGGGGGACAGCCTGAAGATTTTTTGGTTAGTAATTTTTATCGGAGTAGCATTTTCCCAATGGTTTTTCATAGTTTCCCGATTCAATGAAAGTAAACTTTTTTCCTTCTTTGTAGGGAAAAAAATAATCATCTTAATATAAATGTGGAGTAAATGCCAATTGTATCTAAAATTTGTTCACAAACTACTTACTTAATATAAATTTTCATAATAAATATTTTTTTTAGCTGATCTTTCAAGTATAGACTAGAGAGCTTCGGTACACATAAATTTTTATCCTTTTGACTCAGTAACACAATTTTCAAAAACAATATGTTGGTCTGTGTTAAAAGAATGAGAATATTTTTTTAGATATTTCCCCTTTTTTAAACATTTCATTTGGGTTTTATATTATTTTTTCCTTTTCAAAAGTTTTAAAATAAATTACAATAAATCTTATAAATTAGATAACCTATTAATCGTAAAAACCCTACATTCTTTTCGCCCTGTGTCATTTTGTTTCCTTCAAGGAAAGATTTTACAGAACTTTACGAGAAATATTTTCAATGTAACCTAATATTTACGTGTAAATTTCACTAAACTGGAACGAATAAAAGTGTATTTTTTTTTTTTGGAAATTGTTCGTTAACTTCTGAATTCTGTTTTTTAGGTTTCAATGTGAATCATCTAGATATTGCTCCAAGGTATGCCAGTATCCTTATGGGAATGTCAAACGGATTTGGTACATTAGCTGGTATGATATGCCCTATTGTGGAAGAATATTTAACTCATAAAGGTGTAAGTATCCGAATGTTGCCTTAGTTGAGATAAATTATGTAATTTTAAAATTCAAGGAGAGCTCGCATTCCGTCGTTTAATTAAATAATTTTCTAAAATTCTCAGAGAACTTGAGAAAGCAATTCCACACGAATCCAGATAAACAAATGAATTCAATAAGAAATTGGATTAGACATGCTGCATGCATAATTAGAAGGAGTCTCAGGGGTGTTAATTTTATCTCGGGGTGGTAAAATATAAACAATTTTCAAACAGGTATAATTTTTTTAAATTTAAATTAAATAATTCGAATCTTTCTCGCATTATTTACAAAGGATTATGGTTTTAAAAAAGTACAAAAAAAATTTTAAATATAATCGTAATTTAAAAAATTATAAGCAAATTAAAATAGGAATTTGTAATAAATATTAAATAATTTTTGCGTTGCGCACGCTATTCTATAAAACAGTAGCTTTTGATGTATAAAGCTTTACAGCATTATAAAATGTATAATACTCTTTAAACCCTACTTAATTTAAAAATAATATATCTTTTGTATTTCAAAATATTTGAAAAATATTAAGTTTTAAAAAATCCTTTTGAAAATGTAATTTTTTTAAATATAATTTATTATTCTATTTATATAAAAATACTACTACAGTATAAAAAGTATACATTTCATTTTATAAATCAACTTATTGCTAGTAACTAAAGCTTCTATTTTAGAAAATAGCATGCGCGACGTAAAAATTAATATTTCTTATAGAAATGTTTCTTATTTTCATATGCTTATAATTTTTTAAATTATGATTATATTTTAAACATTTTACACTTTTCTGAAACCCCATTCCTTTATAAATGATGTGTAAAAGATTTGAATTATTTAATTTTAATTTCAAAGAGTTATATATATATTTGAATATTGTTTGTATTTTAAGCCCTCTAGAGTGAAAGTTAACACCCCTGAGATCCTTAGGTGTACATGTATTATATACACCGAAGAGCCAAAAACTTACAAATACCTATTCAATAAAATGTTACATCACTTTCTGCCTGCAAAACAACTGCTATTCTCGTTGTCATGGATGCCACAAGTTCTTGGTTGATGACTGGAGACAGGTTGTACCAAATGTCCAAGCAGTGGTCACGTGAAGTAGATATATTCTGACATGACAGTGGCGTAACGGAGAATATTGGGATCCCTAACCCAAATACGTAGTGTCAGTCAAGCTTTGGGCCCCCTGCAATGCGGGGTTGTACGTTACGCCACTGCGACATGGAGATATTTGACCTCTGAGCTGCCTCTCTATGAAAACCCAAATGTGCCCTATCAGATTAGTATTTGCCGAGTTAGGTGGCTAGGACATTAATTGGAATTCACTCTTTGTGCTCTTTGATGTATTCTTACTCAATTTCAGCCTCTTTACAAGGAATGCTGTCCTGTTGGATGATTCCCTTTCCATTTGGGAAAATAGACGACATATAAGGGGGCAACTTATCCGCAATTATGCCCAAATAGTCTATAACTGTTACAGTCTCTTCTACCAGAACTAAGGGTTCCAGATTCACCCATTAGAACGTTCTTCAAACCATAACACCGCCATCACCAGCCTGTGAACATGGATGCTCTATCCAAGTACACTATTCGACTGTGGATGACGGCCCACCCTGGCACAACCATCGCCGTGATGACTGAGAAATCATGATTCATCCAACCAAGAAGCTCTGTTCCACTTATTTATGGCGAGTCTCAATGTTTCTAAGCCCACTCTAGGCGCAGTTGGCAAGGATGTTTGGTCAACAGAGACTCAAGAGTAGGACGACTGCTATGCAGTTTACTATCCAATAGGTCCCGCTGCTCTGTATGTTCCAAGACACTTGCACTTGGACCTGCATTGCATCGAACATGCAGGGAACGATGTTTTGACGCACCCTATGCATCTTAAGATTCTTATTCAGTACCCGTTGACATGTGGTCAAGGATATCCCAAATAATTCTGCTATTGTTTGAAGCCTGTTCTAACGTACCGCCGCAGAAACCTTTTCGATATTTTCAACATTGCGGGATGTCCAGAGCGTTTATCGTCTTCGACAATTTCTCTGCCTTCTCTGAAACGTCGATGACACTCAAAAGCTTGCGTTCAACATAATGATCACAGCCGTACACATACTTCAAAATTTTGCAAGTCGTCCGCAGCAGTTTTCCTAAACAAACACAAAATTTAATATCCATTATCTACTCAACAAACGCAATTTCTTTCAATTGCCGACGACTAAATTTATCCGCCTACAAAATACCACGCCATGGCGAGCCACAGACGACGTATGATTTGGGACAAACTTCTTTTAAAAACAGGAAGATAGCAATAACACAGAAATGATATCGTAGTCACCCTATTGCAAAGATTTTCCACTTTATAGGCTCAGCCCGGGTACTTTGAATCTACTAGTATTAATATCAATATAAACATCATTAAAAAATTTATGTGCTAAAAATATATTACGTTAGGGTAATAAAATGTGTCTAGTAAAATATTTTTGATCCGAAAATAAATATGAAATAATATTTTTCTTGGTATTTTTCTGGAATAAGATTTAAATTTGAACTACCGAAGCCTTCTGGGCATCAATTTTTATAAATCTAATCTTCAGTGCATAAAGTTAAGTTTCTGACTTTTTCTTAAACTATTTTAGACAATTACAATTATATATGTTAGTGTCCTCTTGTTTAAAATACCTAAAAATTTTTTGGAATTTTCAAAAAAACAGTTATTTAAAAGTACAAATTTCTTGTTAGAATTTTAACTTAGAAATAAACCCTTTTTATCAAAATTCATTTTTGAAAATAAGCTTCTTTATTATAATATTTGTTTTCAAACTCTGACAATACAAATCTGTTTTATAAAGTGAAAATTTTAATTCAAAAGAAATATTCTTTTTTTCCTTTAAAATTTTTTTTTCTCAAAAAGGGAAACACGTCTTTTAAGTTATTCTCTTAAAAAAATGATTTTCCCAAAGGCTTGAGCAATGCAAAAGATGATGTAACGTATTGTTAAAATAGAAAATTTGGGGTTTGGGATTTTTATGCATTCAGTCAAAAAGAATAAATCATTTTTATTGTAATTGAGCAATTTATTGTCGAATAAGCAATCCTAAATACAGAATACAAAAGCAAATTTTCCGAATAGTAATCTTAAAGGTCTTCTTACTACTCTTTGACGTTTCAATTATAATATAGTTTATGTAGGGATATTCAAAGCATTTTTGTGTCAAAGAACAGTCACCATAAATTAACTTAACAAACTTGCTTTGTGATTTTCGAAACAAATCCCAAAAAACCCTTATTTCATCGAAAGACTAAAAATATTTTACGTTCTCGAAAAAATTTGTTTCACAGACGTGAAAAATTTATAGATCTTTTCCTTGTAATTTCCAAAAAAAAACTTTTAATATGTTCACGAAAACTCGCCAAAAAATGATGCCGACTTGGTTTAATCGCGGTTTGGGAATTAAATCGGGGCCCAAAAAGTAAGGAAGACGTTTCTTGAGCCAATAGACATTTTAACTGTAAAACAATACTGAAATAGAGAATACAAAGCAAAATTTCCCAAAAAAAGTTATTTCACTTTAAAATTACCTTACACAAATTCGGTTTAAAGTACAATTGATAAAATAATTTCACTTTATTCGTTTATGTCAACTCAAAAAGTTAATAAAACTTTCTTGGCATACTTGATTCATAAATAAACAAAGGGGGGTCTTTATTTAAACTAGAAAAAAACGTTATAAGGGAAAAAAATTATAAGAAAAAGGAAAATCGCTTATGTGATTGCTTTACGCCAAGTTTAAATAAAATTCCTTAAAAAGGGACATTTTATCAAACAAGCAAACTTTAAAAAAAATAAATCAAATAGAAAAAATCTTTCACAAAACAAAATGGTTATAATATTTGCTTTTCTGATCCAGTAACTAATAGCAAGATTCTAAGCTCGTTGTTATTTGGTTCAAGACTTCTAAAGTTATAAAAAAAATAACTTAACAGAGGATGGTATTTTTAACCTGGGAGAAAGCGGCACTCGATACAAACGTCAGTGGTCGCGCGTGGTCACGGTGTCACCTCAATCCTTTTTTTATAATTATTTTTATTGCATACGATAAAAATCGCAATTCCATTGAATAATATAACTCTAAGAGAAAGTATACTTACCTACTTTTAAAGACTTTTCAATTTTTTTTTGACAATTTGAGAAAAAATCCATTCCAAACATTTTAAACTAAAATGTTTCAAATCTGTGTGATTTTAATAAAGGACACAAATCGCAGACACTTTTCACTAACATTACGGGAATGATATTTAAGGCACAACTCCCATATTTTTTTCAAGTTTTTTAAGTTTTATTGTCCTTTTTTTATTTAAAATAGATGTTAAATTTTTTTTCTTGCTTGTGTCTTTTTCACAGCTTACAGTGTGTTTTGTGTTTCATTTGTGCCTTCATATCTTTCTTGCTGGAGTTTTTTAGGTTGCATTTCAAATTTTTCTTTCAACCAAATTTTTTTTCATTTTTTTTAAAAATTTTTGTAATTAAAGTCCATTTTTTTGGTTCTTTCCTTTTTATCATTTAAAAAATAGAATATGACAATTTTTCTTAATTTAAAAAAAAATAAATTAAAATTTTATTATAAAATTATTAAATAATTGTTTAAAATTTTAAAAAAGAGAAAAAATTTTTTAAACGAAAACGTCTGGAAAATCACAATTGGGGGAAATAAAAGGGAAAAAAAAAATTTAAAATTTTAAAAAGGGGGGCTAAGATTATAAAAATTTTCAGGCGCTAATTATAAAAAAAATTTTTAAAAAAAGTTTGAAATTTTCAGCCCAATTTTTTATGTAAAATAAAAAATTTTAAAAAAATGGATAGGAATAAAAATTTTAAAATTCCTTTAAAAAAAATTTTAAAAAAAAAAAAAAGTTAATTAAGATTTTGGGTAATTTAACAAAGGTTTTTTGGTAAATTAGCATTAAAAAAAAAAAAATTTTTTAAAAAAAAAAAAAAATTACAAAAAACCATAATTATGAACAAAATTTTTATATGTAAAAAAATAATGTCTTTTTTAATTTTGTTATTTAAATTTTTAAAACTAATGAGTCTCCAAAAAAAAACAAAAAAATAAACGTTACGGGGGAAAATTATTTTTCGGGAAAAAAATTTTGAACTAAAGGGCGATTTTTAAAGCACCCAAAGACAAAAAAAATTTCACATTCCCCACAAAAAAAAGGGAAAGGGGAAAAATTTTTTTTTTTTCAAAAAATTAGAATATGGAGGTAACTATAACTAGGAAATATGTAAATTTATAGCAATTAACTATTATTCATCTAAGAATTTTTAATCCTTACTATTTCGAATAGCTTTATTCATATAACTATTAATTAATGAACAGAATATATATATATATGTGTGTGTGTGGTATATTGAAGTAGTGTTGGCCGGTGTATGTAGCTTTGATATTTGATTTAGTAATGACATCTTCAGGATTGAGTTTCCTCCTTTATTTTGAAGCACACATAGCGTAACTGGTAAATCTATTATTATT
The DNA here is from genome assembly GCA_019973955.1 of Trichonephila inaurata madagascariensis. Classification (NCBI taxonomy): domain Eukaryota; kingdom Metazoa; phylum Arthropoda; class Arachnida; order Araneae; family Nephilidae; genus Trichonephila; species Trichonephila inaurata. The sequence goes on along the minus strand of BMAV01017086.1, from coordinate 67,894 downwards.
TTACATCTATTGGGTATAATACGTAAGCAGACACATATAACAGGGGCGACTTCTTGACGAACACAATCACAAAAGACAAAGAAAGCTGCAAATATTCACATTCTTACGTGATGGCGGCAAGCAGAGAAAAGAGAACGATTACATCAGATTTTTGTTTATATACCAACAGTGCACAAGCACTTGACTATTACGTAATAGTAGTTCTGATTGGCTAGAATGCGCGGGATAGGGATTTCGGTTTAGCCGATTACGAATAAGATTACAATGTTTATTTTTAAACCTAAGAATTAAAGTTTATTTATCGATCATTAAAAAGAGTTAACTAAAAGTATGTTAGGAATTTTACATATATATATATATAATATATATATATATATATATATATATATATATATATATATATATATATATATATATATATATATATATATATTCTGTTCATTTACATTTATAAACCATAATGAGTCGTACAGCACATCAATCAAAATCACTAAGTCGTTTACAGGGAAAAGTGTAATCTGTTCATGGAAAATATTTTTGAACAAAAGTGGTCGAGCGTTGAACTCAGTCACCCAAAAGTACTTTAAGATTGTAAAAAAACGTTTGCTACATTCCCACACACTTCCTCTACAACACAGAATTTAAAGAAAAAAACAAAAATTCGGGATATAAAAAGAAGAAAAAATTACTTAAAACAATAATAGACAGAAAAATGACTCCACATAGACCGAAAAAACCAGCACCTGTGGAATATACAACGGATGAGGAAGACATGATTGTCTATGACGTGGACAATGAAATTGAATCGAATCCCGATTACGAGAAAAAGATGGAAAAACGTATTATAGGGTTCATCACTTTTACTCCGACGAGGCATAGAAAATAACTTTTTTCTCAATCATCAAACTTGGTGGGAATTCCCCTCACTAATATGTATTTTTTAAATTTATTGAAATTTTATTTTTATACATATTTAAGATTTTACATTTTTAAACAAAATTTTATCAAACTTTTTAATGGTTTTACACTTTTAATGTAGTAACGAATGTTTGGCGCAGTTTAGCCAAGATTGGCTCTTGCGCCAATAACCCCAACACTCACTCCCCCACACTAAAAAGAGGGTATGTGGCAAATACATTTTAGTTACTATGAAGACTGTCATATAGGAGAATACCGAGAAGGTTACCTGTAACATATAGTTTTCCCAGAATTTCGTGAGCCTGGGGGGTCCGCGGCGACTGCTCCCGAACAAAAAGAATTCGAATTATCGAATCTTCCCGAAACATTCACCGTTTTAAAATAGTTGCAGAAGTCAAGGAATTATTATTATATATTTGTCTTTTTTATCTCTGTAAGAAATAATTGTAACATTTTACTGTGATTTTCAAAACTTATTCATATCGACTATAAATTTTAGATTAAAAACCCTCAGAGCTCATCGAAACTTCGAATCGAATATATTCTAAACCTCTCAAAAATGTATATATAAATCTCATATTTATTTAAGAATAATGAAAAGTTTTTTTGACGAAAAAAGTCAATTAAACAATTCTCAGCAAAGAGTACTATATTCTAAAAACCATAAAAAAAAAAACTATTAAATGGTAATGATGATGAGATGAGTCATACGACTTGACAGGGGATATTAATTTGAACCTATTATTTTCAACAAACGGTTACGTTTTGGGAATTTATACTTTCAAATAATTCCCCGTTTTATAAAATGAAAAAATAGATTAATTTAAACTTTTCTGCAATTGATGTAAAAAGAAAAAAAATGAAGAAAAAGATTATAAAGTCCTCGGACGTCTTTTATTCTTAAAATCACTCTAATGGTAAGAAGATCTCTAAATAAATTATAATATCTCGAAGTTCCCCAAAACTAATTGAATATTAAAGTTGAGCCAGCAACGATTATGCATTGGAATTTTCTTTTCCTCCGACTAAATGAGTGAGTGAGTGAATATTAACGTCGCACTGTTCAGCTACCCGTGGGCTTTTGACGACGGACCATGTTATTTTGAGCCATGGTCAAGTGATGTGGACGACACCTGAGATGGCTCTCCCCTCTCCTAACTACCACACCCCACCAACGGGTTCTCCGACTGAAAAACAACATATTTAGAGAATAATTGAAACAGATGCCAACTTGAGCTACATAACTTCAACAAACGATTATATGTCAGAAAATAAATTAAATAATCATATACTTTAGAGTTGCATGAATTATATATTGAATTAAGGCAGACGATAATAATATGGAAGAGAATTTCAACCTAAACAATATCTTTTCATTTCTTTAATGGGGCTGTGTGTTGGTATTTTTTACCTTTGCAGACCTGGTTCATTCCCCAGGAGCTAGTATCACTTTTTATTTCGGCACCATATAGGCGATACCAATTGTCGCAAGTAATTCTGACGCCCAGTTTCCTCCACAGAGGGAGGCACCTGAGCTCTGACGATGCGAAATAGAACTTAAAAATTTAATTTTGCCCAACATCCAAGCCAAACAGGCACTCCAAGGGATTTTTACATGCCGCATAATCATACGACATAGTCGCAGTCGATTTTCTGCATCATGAAAATCTACCGACTTGGGCCAAAGTTGAATCCGAAATCTTGGGTGCAGAAGGCCAGCGACTAATCAACTACGCCTCCCAGTATGCAATATCTATAACTATTGTATAACGTAAATAGTCAATTAAAAATTAATTCAAAATAAAGAAAAAAATTTAAATAGAACTAAATATTACACAATACGAAACAAAATCCTGTTAAATACATTTTTCAGTTCCTACTATTAGTTCACAATCTCCCTATACCAAGGGTGGTGAACCTTTATGGATCAACGTGCCATTTTTTCCAAAGAAATGTTTAATGAGGTACAGACGTGCCTTCAAATAATTTTGGCTTGTGATTATTGGGAAAAAATAAAACTAAATACTAACAACTCAAAACTCTTTATTTACTACGAAAAAATACATTTTGCACTGTATAGTAGTAAATGTTTAAGTAACATTTGCGTGACTTCTGCTGTTGCAGATTAGATGACAAATAACCTATATTAGGATTGTAAGATGTTACTTTTAGCAGAATGCATGCTGAATTGGAGTTATCTGCCAAATGGTTTATAAGGAAATTTCTATTTTATTCATCTCTGAAAATAATGAGCTCACAAGCATAAGTAGATGAAAATGTGGTTAAAATGGCATAGACCAAGCTTCTTCAAATAGTTAAATGCGTCTGGAATCAAATCCCCGCCACCCTGCGACCGATCACTCGTAATACTTCATTGTGAACAATGTTATTTTGAGCGGTGGAGTGCCCAAAATATTGTGTCAGGGCCATCTATGGCACGCGTGCCATTAGTTTGCCATCCCTGCCCTATACATATCTTGTTCAAATTTTCAATATTTAATCAAATACATTTGAAAGCGCTCAATTGAGCTGAAATTTTATATACACGATTATTTTGGATGACAATACGATACTTTAATGATAATTAATAAAATTAATTGTCATTTATAATATGTGATTCTGTCATATGTATATACATATTTATATTAATTGTAATTATTTAATAAAAAGTAACTTAAGGTATCCGACTACGTTCGGAACCGTGATTTTAAAAATGCGCATAAATGAATAATTGTCATGATATTTAGTGTCACTTAGATTAGAATATATGTATAAAATTGTGTTAAGGACATTTTGACAAAAAAAAAATTTATTTAAATACAAAATTTCGGTAAAAAATTAACTTAGAATAATTTTTTTTTCCAAATGTTCTCCTTTTGTGAAAAACGCTTCTATTATAATATTTTGCCTGTATATAGCTCAGACTTCTCTACAGAGGCTCAAATAGAATTTTTGAAAAATTCACATTATTTTCAGAGTTACCACCAATTTAAATAATTATTGACGTTTTTTTCTTAAAATTGCTCCCCTCTGTTGTAAAATATGGATAAACCCACTTCTAAGTTATATACTTCAAAAATTCTATTTGGGCCTCTGTACAGAGGCCTGAGCTATATACTGGCAAAATATTATTATAATAGAAGCATTTTTCACAAAAGGAGAACATTTGGAAAAAAAATTATTCTAAGTTAATTTTTGCCGAAATATTGTATTTAAATAAATTTTGTCAAAATGTCTTAAAACAATTTTATACATGTATTCTAATCTAAGTGACACTAAATATCATGACAATTACCCATTTGTGCGCTTTTTTAAAATCACGATTCCGAACGTAGTCGGATACCTTAAATAAAAATTTTCTTGGTTCACCTAGTTGGAATTGACTTTTAAATTTTTTTTTTATTGCTTGTTTATCATGAGATAACTTTCCCATTTCCTTCGACTTGAATAATTAAAGGTAAAATTGAAATTTGCATTCCACTTTTCTTTTAGACTCCAGACGAATGGCAAAGAGTCTTCCTCATCGCAAGTCTCATCCATTTCGCTGGAGTGGTCTTCTACGCCATATTCGCTTCCGGAGAGAAACAACCTTGGGCCGAACCCCCCGACGAAGACAACCCGGATGAGGGACCTTCATGGAATCCCTTGGAGAACGTCTTCAGCAACACCGAGAACGGGGATGTGACCACTTCATTTAGCGACGTCAAACAACCCTCTTACGGCGCAACGACAGTGGTGGACACCCGTGAAGAATTGGCTCAACCCCCTTCGAGAGACACTTACATGCACGGTGCCAGGGACCTCTACTAACGAAATAAAAACTTTAAATTAATTCTTCAATTTCATTTTGTTGGAAAGGATGGATGAAAACGGAGTTTATTTTTGTTTTCGATGAGATGGAAATGTATCATTTGAGGAAACGTTGGTTTTTGTTTTCCCTAGTTTTTAAAGAAATAATCTACGTTTGTTTTGAGAATGTTTTAACCGGAGATGGATATCTTTGTTTGGTTAAGAAGTATGTATAAAGGCTTATCTGTCTTCGTTTTAGATGCGAAGTAACTCGTTCTGAAAGGGCGTAATGGAGTAGATATGATTAATGAAACGTGATTGTCAGAATTATTCCACGAGGTTATCTTAAAGAGCAATGATGAATGGTGGACCCGACGAACCGTGTGATTTCTGAGAAGAATATAACCCTCCAGGGAGAATAGGAACTGGATGATATTCCAACGATAAATGATGGTTTGTTTTCTTTCAGAATCAGAAGGTTTGTTTGAAGTTGCGAAGAAGAGTCAGTAGTTGGAAATATGTGCTTTTACAAAAGTAGAAGCATTAATTACCAAATAAATTTTAGATGTGTGATCAAAAAGAGATTTTCTGTGATATGTGTAACTTGTTTTGCTTTGATGTAATTCAAATGTTCGTTTCTGCCTTAAATAGAGTATGAATTATAAATTCATGTTTAATTTATTTTTTTTAAAAAAAAATATTCATTTGGAGAGAAAATTAATGAATGCAAGTCTCACAATTATGGGACGCACAAATTTCAAAGGACAGGACATTACAAATTTCAATTATGAGATGAAGCAAATTTATGCGAGAAGAAAACTTAAAAAGAATTCCAGAACAATTTATTTCAACAATATTACAGTACTGTTCCTCCTAACGAATGCGATTTCGTTCTAATATACACTTAAGAATTTATTAACTCAAGATTTACTGTATTACAATAGAAAGGAATTCTTTTTTGGAGGGCGGGGGTATTTTTTACTACGTTTATCAAAGCATATAAAAATATTAAGTCAATTATCCCATTAAGTGTATTATGAAAACTGAATGTGAAAAGAATATTGAAGAATACTAAAAAACTAATCAATAAATGTTGAATGCAGAGCTAAAATATCAAAACACACAATATCTTAGAACAAAAATGAAGAAAAAGAAATATCTTAGTATAAACAGTGACCATTTCATTCAAAAACATAATAAAATAGCGAATGTAAAGCGTTATTTTAATTTTTTAAGATCTGAAGACGTTGGAACATGATGACAACGAAAGATAGATCGTACAATGAAAGAATGGAATACAAGAATGAACTGAAACGATTGAATCTCATTCCATATGTGTAATTTACATATAAATGTGTTTAATTTATCAGCGTGCTGATTATTTTCGTGAACCTTTATCACATCGTGAATTTTTGTGACCTGTTTGCTCATGCTCTAAATGTTGTTCGACGTCTCTATGTGAAAATTCAGATCCATCTCTGGTTTTGTAGAATGCTCTTTTTGATGTGCGTTGCTGTTGTTGCATAGTAGAGTTTGACTACTTAAATTATATGTGTGTCGACGTTGTGCTGTTGGGGTTGAAAGAGGTAGAATCTTTGAAATATTATTTAATTCCTTAGAAAATTCTCTAATTATTTATGAAAAGGATTAATGATAATGAACTTATTGCTCTAAATAATTTTTAATAAATATTTGACTTATGATAATTTAACTAATTCCCATTTTAAATTAATAATATTAATGTTTTTAAATTAAAATTCCTGTAACTTAATACCTTTACTAATGCATTTCATTAAATTCCTTTTGTATATTAAGTTTCAAATCAAAATTTAGTAACTAAAATGTGAGCGTATTAGGACGAATATATCATTTAATTTCATATTTAAAATTCTAAATTATGTGTTTAGTTCCCTTGAAACAAAATTTTCTAATTTTGAAATATTTGTTTCATTGAAGTCAAATGAAAGAGACCACACCAAAAAAAAAATCATCTAAAAGCCTCGTTCGAAATATCCCTAGTTAAACACACATGTTTAAAAGTTTAAATTAATGAATCAAGAAAAAATAGTATGAAAAGTGATTTTCGGAATTAAACAGTACAAAATATTTGTACATGTATATAAGTATTGATTGATTGATTGCATTTAGATGTTACTTGTATCCGAAGTTAAATTACATCGATGACAACTACTTTACGCACAAGTTATGTCAATTATATATATACATTAGCACATTTTATGTAATATAATAGACATGAAAGACACGGACAAATAATTAGATTATTGTTAATTTGATTATATGAAACAACCGATTTTAAAAGAGCTGTTAAAACGGATTATTTACACAATACATGAACTAAAAGATGTATCATTATCTTTTTCTGTTCCGTTTTCATTATTTTCCAGATCACTGCAAAATAGAAAAAAAATTTTTATAATGTGTGTAACAAGCCTTTACATGAAAGATTTAGATACATTTGTTAAAACAATGAGTTTAATAACCAATAGATAAAATAAAGTATTCTGAGTTGAATATATTCTAATGAAAATTAAAAATCACTGATTTGAATAGAAAACAAAAACGTAAATACTGAAAATCGAGTACAATCTTTCATAATAATATAAATCTTAATTGTATAGCAATGGGAAAAATATTCGAATTCAAATAATACAAGCAAAAAACTATCTGTCAAGTTCGAAGAGCTAACGGTTTTTTATTTATTTATTAGATATATTGCTATGAAAACGGCAATAATTTTTCCAAGAGAAAAAACAAAGGGAAAATAAGTCTTTTTTTTAACACGGGCAAATCAGCATCTACTTTTCTAGAAGTTTTTATAATTTTTTTACAGTATAGTATAATTTAAAATTTATTCTATTAAGTATATGAATGAAAACTCACAACATGCTTCATGTTTTGAAGTGGTTTGTGAAAAAAAAAACGAAAAAACATCTACCTCTTTCAACCAAATGAAAACACAACGAAATAAAACTGAATATTTTTCATTGAAGGTAAGTGTTAGGAAATGGTGCTTTCAATATACTATTGATATCTCTATGATTCGATCTCGACATTGCAAGCATTTAGTTACAACCTTAGAAAGCATATCATACACTTGGCATCCTCTTTTAAAAATTGTTTTTTAGCCTTTTTGCGCGCTTATACCTCAAATACCTTTTATACCCTCCTCAGCTGCCTAATGTTGGATTGGAAATCTTTTACTAATATCATTGAATTTTGAGCGATATAAGAATTGTTTGCATTCATGTACTATACCGTCAACCAACTCAGCCAAATGGAAAGACATCGCCAATTCAAAAGATGTCGCCAAATGTCAGCGTTTTAAGAACTTTGTTTGAACATGCGTGGTAACGTTTTCCATTATTGGTTATGGCGGGATTTGGCGACATCTTTTGATTTGAAGAATTTGGTTGATAATATAATGCGTAAGTACCAAATTTTTTTTTAATTGCTTTTTTCACTGGTGTAAGACTTTTGTATAAAAAATGGGTAATTTTGATATTTAAAAAATCACCATATTTACCCAGCCACACATAATTTGAATTACATATCGATTTTATATAATATTTAATGCAGTGAATGTACGTTTTTACCAATTATTTTTAGTAAAATTCTGAAAATTCACAGAATAAAGTAGTGGAAATTTATGAGTTTAATTTTTGAACTTCGGTTCGATTACCTTTGTGATTTTAAATGTATTCTGTATTTTTGTGAAGAGAAAATGGTCAGAATTCAGGCAACTAATTTTCTACGCTTATTTATGAATATTTTAATCCAAGACATATGCTGGGAATTAAATAAGCTCATGATATGAAGAAAGTTATGCTGCTTTTGTAAATCTTAATTTTTTTAATCATTAACATATCCGAATTAAACCAGGAAATCGTCTTTTTTTATCCACCCAATATTAAAAAAACACCAAAAAAAGTTCGATTTAATCAATTCGATGATTTTCAGAGATATGTAAATTTAATTAAATTAAATATACATAGATTGGTTGAGAATATTATTACTAGTTCAATGAATTTTTTGAATACTATATTTTTTCCTCATTTCACTTCATTACAAATATTTGTTGATAATTCCTTAAGAGAATTTCCTTCACTATAATATTTGAAAATTAGCAGGATGTGAACCCATACAAAAATTCTAAAATACTTGTGAATTTTATGCAATACAGCATTAATATATTCTAATTTATTTTCAGAAATAATCACTATTTGATGAAAATTCGTAAAGATTTCCGATCCAACATTCTTGCTTATACGGAAACGCTTTCCGCCGTCTAAAGAAAGTCTACCGTTGTGTGTGTGATATCCAAACATATCAATTCAGAAACTTCTCCAATGCCCTTGAAATTTATCAGCAATTGGAGATACTTTCTGCTCCAGAGTTTCGAAAGTAAAAGCCTATGTGATATAAATAAAAATCCAAAGTTACCAAGAAAATATTTTCATGTCATTCGTAAATTATTTTCAGTGACAAATGCAGCAGTATAAGACAAAAATTACTCTATGCACCATAACAGCTGTTTCTTCAGCTTTCATAATATATAAGAGGCTGAGATCTTTAATCGGCCGGCTCTTTATTGTTATGTAGTCCCTATATGCAATCAATTAATAAACATTATGTTACAAATACAAACACAGGCGAGTATGTTTTGCTATTTTCTGTAAAAACAAGAACAAAAGGCATCGGAATTAAGTTTTTAGAAAACTTTAGTTATATTTTTAGGAAATTTTAGATGTTCTTTTTAATTGTTAGAACATATGATAATTAAATCGTTAATACACGTGGCATGATATTTTTCCTTTCCCAGTTTTTATCTTAAACAATAAAAAGTATAGAAAAAAAATATGGACTACATTCTTATACAAAAAATTAGTAATTTTTTATACGTAAGTCTAACCTGACTTAGATTTTTTTTTTTTTTTTTTTCCTTTCTGGAACTTTTTCTACTTTAATTTGAAATCTTTATACTGTGAATGCAATTTTTTATGTGGGAAATACATACCATTTATTCATGGAAATATATTTTAAGAATTTTTTATGTAACTTGCCTTTAATTGTAGATATAATTAACTTAAGAAAATTGCCTGAAAATATATTACTTGAATGTATATTTATAAAAAATAAAAATTAAATATTTTCTCAAAAAGAAAAATACCCCCAATTTTTTCCCCTGTCAGTTATTTGAATTTTTATTTATTTTTTTAAAAATACAAATTTACGAATTCTACAAAATTGATTTATTTTTATTATTATTGCATAACATTACTTTGATTGCCAGTCCATATTTTTTTAAGAAATATATGTTACAGACCAGGAAATATGTTTATAAAATATCCTAATTATAACTCTTATGTAAAAATGATCCTACATTATCCTATCCTAAAAATTATCCTATCAAAACACTAATTATTCTTTTTTCTGTCTGATATTTTATACCAAATTTATCCAATTTTCAACTTTAAAGTAATATTTTATTAATAAACTTGCTCTACATTAAAAAAAATAGATTAAAAAAAAAACAGAAAGTATCCTCATGTTCTTTCTAATTTAAAACTATTCAATAAAAATTGCATTATAAAAATTTATTTTATTAGTTTTCTAATAATATGAGACATAACTTTTGTTTAAAATTTCGGTAAAATGCGATTTAAGCCATGAATTTTCTGTATCACACATTCTCACACTCCAATTCTTTTCATTTCAAGTAATCTTAAGGTATTAAGTAATTTTGTATGTGTGTGTGAGCAAGTGAAATTATTATTACTTTCATTATCAAAGTTTAATAATATTCTAAAATGCTTTTACTTTCGAAACTCAAAGTGTATTACACGAGCTTAAATATAAATTCGCCAACTTATTTTTTAAGCGTTATTATATTCTCTACCAATTAGCAACATCCTATACCAAAACCCTTTGTATCAATCAAAATCTATATTTTCTGAACAATCCTTATTTAGAAATTCGTTAGGAACCTTTATTAGTAATTACACAACCGATATATAAAAATTACATCACGTGGTTTGAATAAATTACAACCAATGAAAATTCCATTGCTAATTACATATACACATTGGAATAAAAATTTAAAAGAGTTTATTCATATTTACAGTTTAATGTAGTTAGTCACAGTTACAGTAAATTATTCATTATGTAAATTTTTATGCCACTTCACCATGATGAAAATAATAATTTGTTCGGTGACTGTAATTTATGTTATTTAAAGCTAAAAATTACTAAATAATATTAAATATTGGGCTAAATTCATGATAGTCACGTGATAAATGCAATCACGTGTTCTCCACTGAATTCAAAATTAACAACAGACTTGTTCTTGTTAAAACTAGATAAAATTTCAATTTGATGATCGGATAAAGATGCTCGAATATTAAGGGTTCTTCAAAAAGTTGTTCAAAATTTAATATATATTTATATATATTGTGTTATACGTGTATTTTTAAGTCTAGTTTATTTTGTTTATCTATATGTGTGTTATTATTCTTGACAAATATGAACTTTTAAAAGAAATTTCTGCTAAAAGCAAAAGTTGGCAATAGCGAAACGAATAAACTAATTGGCTTGAAGCACGTGATTGCATTTATCATGTGACTATGACGTCACATGAATTTATTAGTCTATTGTAGGCCATTAAATTGATTCTACATACATATATCAAAGCCTGCTATTTAACTATAATAAAAATATAAGTACGCGGAAAATATATTTTATAATCACAGTTATAATATGGTCACACAATGTATTTTATATTAACACTTATATAGAATACAAATATAAAAAAAATTTCATTATTTTTTTTCAAGAATGAAAACGTATCATTTTATATGTATATTTTCATCTTAAATACCTTTTTTACCTTTACCTAATGCAATCCATCCCATACAACATAAAAAATTTTTGAGTATTATACATCAATAAATTTTATAAGATATTACACAACTCAGCAGTTAAGTTTTTTGACAAACTAATATTAAGAAATGTTTAACGTTTCTACAAGCTATAACTACAAATATCATATTTTTAAATGATAACAAAAGCATAAAATTTTTGAAAAAGAAAGATATATGTACATGGTAATATAAATGAAGTATAAAAAGTATGTATAATTTTTCAAGTAATTAAATACCTGAAATAATTATTATTCGAAATAATGTTTAAAACTTGACACAATGAACAAAATTAAGTCATATCAAAGTACATGTGCCATTAAAAATTATTAATTTAATAACTTGTACACAATTTTTGAACATCTTTTAGCAGAAAAATATTTCTCCTACTTCTAGAAAAATTAGCAAAATGGGAAAAGTATGGTATTTTCTAATTATTATCTTCTTACAACGATTCCACGTTATTTTCTCCCAAATAATCGTTTTCATGATTATAAATTTCAATCATTAAAAATCTATCATTATAAATCTGTACTCGTTTGTATCTACTAACGAAAAAAATCATTAAAAATTTATTTTCTTTCAATTATCTTGAAGCAATCTGCTTTCAATGTACAATTTCTGCTTACAAAAAAAATCCATTTATTTTTAGTAGACTTTCAGCAACTGTTCATGCCTTTCATCCCCGAAGAGCTATGCTAGCATCTATCCTCACCGAACAAATATAGAACAGAGATGCACAGATTACAAACCACATGCAAACCTTTATAGTTTTACATATGACCTAAGACATCAAACATTACTTCAGCCTGAAGATGAAAACTGCTTAAGAACACATGAGTTAGTTATAAACGCAGATATAGCTTGGGTCCGACATGATTCATTTATCCATTAACCCTGTATTACCTTGAGTATGCTGTCATTGTTATAACCATTTCGAACCAACCAAATGAATGTAATACAAACAATTTATTATTTTTGTATTGATAAATACAATCAGGAGTAGTTCGTTGCCCGTTCAGAATCGAACAAAAACGAACTTTTATGTTTCAGCAAATATCAGAGAACATTTTGTTTTCATAAAGTCATGAAAATAAACGAATGAACAAGTAAGAATCGCTCACTAACTAAATTTAAGAATTGATTTTTTCTTGGCATCACAAAAATCTACTAACAAATATTAAAACAATAAGCATTACGTTTATCAAGTGGGGGAATTGCCTACACTACACATTTACCTCATTAGAGTTCTTTAAAACAATATACGACAAACATAAATAAAACAAACTATGATGGAAATTCTTCATATAGTTTTAGCGATTCTTTCGTAAGTCTCAGCAAAAGTAAATAACGGTTGAAAAAAAAAAAACACCCTTTTATAATTAATCGAACTAAATTGTAATTTAATCTTTTAGTTGCCAAATCTAGAAATGGGATCTGGAATTAGTCGCCAGATGCGTGATGGGAAATAGTTAGTCCTGATGACCTTGAGCAGGACAATGGAACAAAATTATTCTATTGTCATCGCGGTCCTGGACAGGTGAAAAAAATTTCGAATTAATCTGATCGTTTAAAGTGGGTAAAAATTGAGTTAAAAGATTCCGTTACATATAAGTGAAACTTATAAAAGGGTGTTAAAAAGGTGGCTTTTTTTTTGTATAAAAAATCTGTGCATCTCTACTATTTACCTCTGTGAAAACATATAACAAATCGCATCAGAATAAGTACTACTTATGGAGGCCTTTGATCTCTTAAAGATGTCCAAAGGTAGTATTTTTGTAGATCTATGTTATTAGGCTTAAGAGTTAACTTTTATAAAAAGCTTTAACTATCGACCTTACTACTTTTTTTAGCCACTCTGTTGTAACTAACGCTTGTGATGTCGAAGATTCCATTCTGCTGTTTCTATGGCAGCTATAAAGGAAATAAAACGTGTCCACGTTCTTTTTGCCATGAATCTGTACATAAGAGCGTATGCAGTGTTGTTATATTTCTCATCTTCATATTATATGCGAATAATGATGTTCTGTTCAGTTTTGTTCATTTAAACAAATTTTGTTATGGAAATGCAAATCTATATATACCAAAGAATAAAAATTTGTTCTAGTTGTCTGTATTGTGTTTTTGTGTCTTTTTCGATATTCTGAGTCAGTGGTCTTCAAACTGTATTCCACGGAACCATAGGGCTCTATGAGTCACTATAAAAAGTCGTAAAGAAAATTATATATATGTGTATGCAAAATGGATTAATGTTCTACATGAAGTTTGTCTAACCCCAAGTATTTAAAAACCATCATAATCATTAAAAAACTGAAAATTTTATTTACATATAACTTTATTTTGCAATATTTTTTTAAATTTTTATTATAATATAATAAAAGAATATTAAAACACATTTTTCTTTATGTGTACTGCCTACTAGATTCCGAATGTTCTGTTGCTTAATATCCCGGGTTCCACGAAATAATTTTATACTGGTTAGCACATTATGTTTCAAAAATAAATATTTTTTTAATAGAAAATGCACCGGGTTTTTTTTATCCCCCATTTGTGTAAAAAAAAACCTACAGTTAAAGAGAAGGAACAACTTATCCACTTACTATCAACAGATTCGAAGTTAAAATCTAAATTTAAGCTAGAATATCTCCTACATTTTTTTAGGTTACAAAATGGATGCAAAATTTCTCATACAGCTATAGACATTTTAATGCCTTTTAGAACAATGTACTTAAGTGAAAAATATTTCTCTCAATGTGAGTGGCAACAAAAACAAATTAAGCGCAGGATATGAAATGGGCAGGTAATTTTAATAGACCTAGACTTCAACTGTTTGTGTAAAAAAATTCCAGTGCATATCCCATTTATTAATTATAATGCATGGTTAAGAGGGACACTTGAATCATAAATTCATTTTATTAATGGGTAATTATATTTAAATTAGATCAAAATAATAACAAATACAATATTTTTTCAATGCACAAAGTAACTGTAACATGTTGATCTACTTTAAATATTTTTTAAAATACGTTCTATCAAGTGTGCATGTGTGTAGAATAGGGTTCTATGAAAACATCTTATAGTTCTAAGGGTTCCGTGAGTCGAAAAAGTTTGAAGACAACTGTTCTAACTTATTTATTTGCAGTGATCATCATTACAAGTACTTATGAATCGAATGAGCATTAAAACATCGCCAAAAAGGGGATATGGCAGAGCTCATGTCCTTATTTAGAGTCAAATAGTGGGATATGAATGAAGTGGGGAGAAATGAGATGAAATGCTTATTTTTTTTATTTTATATTTATTATATTATATTATTTTGCAGTCAAATGGGGGATAATTATATTTATAAAGCAATGATAGCAGAATAAATCAATTCAAAAATTAATAGAAATTTGATACAAGCAGAAAAATTAACTTCCATTCTATCTTTTTGAACACTTTATAAGGCCATGGGTAGGGGTGGCTCTAGTAGTTTTGCCTCTTCAAACAAAAATGGAAAATACTGTCCCTTTCTCCAGAAGTAAAAAAATTATAACTCAAAAAAATAAATTGTTTACATAAATACATACCTGTAAAACTTGAATAATTCTTGCGAACAAAAGGCAGCATAACAATATTATAGATATATACATATATTAGGTTGGGGAAAAAGAAATCCATTATTTTTGCATGAAATTAAAGTCTTTATTTAATATGTTTCGTATTGTCTGATTTGGGTCAAATAGGCACCGTTTTGTTGTATAATTTGTTACCATTTTAAAGGTAGCTTCAAAATGCCTCTCATAGAAGCTTGAGTCCTTATTGGCGAAAAACTCTAGTAATCTATTTTCACAATCTTCTCTTGATCCCAATTTCTTATCACTCAGGAAGTTTTGCAATGCCAGAAAAAGGTGGTAAACGCTTGGTGCCAGGTCCGGGCTATATGGTGGATGCCTTAAAACTTCCCAACCAAGCTCCCAGAGTTTCTGGCGAATCACTACAGACGTGTGTAGCCTGGCATTATCCTGATGAAACACAACAAGTCTTCTGTTGGCCAATTCTAGCCGTTTCTGTTCAATCTTTAGCTTCAAAAGGTCCAGTTGTTTACGGTAGAGATCTGAATTTAGTGTTCGGCCATACGGAAGTAACTCATAATAAATTATTCCTTTCCAGTCCCACCAAATACACAGTAGAACCTTCCTGGCCGTTAGTCTTGGTTTGGCCACCGTTTGAGCTGCTTTACTGGGCTTTGACCATGATCGTTTTCGCACAATGCTGTAGTATGTGACCCATTTCTTATCTCCAGTTACCATCCGCTTAAGAAATTGGTCGATTTCATTCCGTTTGGCCAAGGCTTTGCAGATGGAAATTCGGTCCATCGTGTTTTTTGGTATTAATTGGTGTTACACCCAAACATCGAGGTTCTTTTTGAATCCAACTTTGCACAAATGGTTTAATGGTTGTTATGGTCGATCTTTAGCTCCTGGGCAATGCTACGACCCCTAACATGCCGGTCAATTTCGATTATTTCTGTGGTTTTATGGACATTTCCGACGACGGGCCTTTAACATAAAAAATGGTGCATCTTTAACATAAAAAATGCCTGAACGGAATCGACGAAACCAAAATTGCACTTAATTAGCTGTTACAGTATAGGCACCATAAACACCATTCACAATTTCAGCCACCTGGCTTGCATTTTCGCCTTTATGAAAGAAAAATTGTAAAATGTACTGAATTTTCTTTTTGTTGACTTCCATTTTTAACACCCTGTAACTCACAATTGAATGGACCAAACAAAAAACAGCAAAATAATTTTTTTAGTGTGAAATGTAACCTTCACAATGAGCATAAATTTTAAATTGTTTGATCGGTATTTCACGAGATATCGACACTACAGCCATCTACCGAAAAAATAATGGATTACTTTTTCCCCAACCTAATTTATATATATATATATTAAATGAGCAAAATGTAAGAGAAGGAATCATCCATTTCAGCATGCCAATTTCTTCTAAAAAGAGTCTACTGATGGTGGGGATCGCAAATGTTTATTTTATTTGACATTAAAAACACTCAAGACTAAAATAAAACATCCCCTGTGTCTCTCTATCTACAAAAAACTCTTATTGCCCCAGTCTCCTCTTGGATAGCTGACACCAAACATCGTATGGGTGGAAGGAATGTTCGTAGTGACCCCACTTCTCGATGAGGAGAAAGTTACTAGTGAAAAATATGTAAACTTATCAAATTTCACTATTGAACATATAATCCCGCCTTGAACTCTTAAAATTCAACATAAAAGAAAACTGTCATAAAACAACATACAGAATACAAAATAAGGAAGTAAAAAACAGTAAATGAAATACCAAATTCACACCCAATAGTATTTCAGAAAATATATCTTTTTTTAACAAGAACAATATATTTTTCAAATTCAATCCAAATACCGCCCTTAGAATTTGCCGCCCCGGTCAGGGGTCCGGTTTGTCCGGCCCTAAAGCCCCATCGGAAATATACATCCCACCAACTTCATTCTCTTTTAGATGTCAATGGGAAGCTATTTCCCCCCTATGAGAGATTTTTACCATTAGTACTTTCGCTAGCACTGATTGTACTGATTTTTACCGTTAGTACTTTGACTAGCGACAACCGATGTCTGGATTTTAAAGTCGTAAGTGTAAAAGACGACCTGTAAGTTTCCCAAGCAGCAGGAAAAATCATCTAGATCACGTATAATTGTCAAAAATGGTTGACCATATTCCAACTTTACAAAAAAAATGTAGACTTTGCCATTTGTTCTCTACTAAAACACAAAAGAAAAGAACAAAATATGTTTGTACCGTTTGCATTGTCCCTCTATGTGTTGATTCCTGTTTTTTGAAGTTTCCTGGAAAGTAATACGTATAAATTTTTAAATATAAAATATACCTAATTTATAACTTCTTTTATAGATTTTAGTATTTACGAATTATATTTTATAAATATTATGCAATGCGAAATAAAAAGAAATGCAAACATAAGATGGCTTAGCGGGTGGTGAGAAACATACTTCCCACCAAAAAATATGGTCTTGTCGATCGAATTAATTTCATGTAACGAGCTAAATGAATTCCTTTTCATAAATTAAACTCGATACCAAAAATATTTTAACACATTACTAAAAATGTGGACCTGCACAGAGTGTTAAGCAGTTGATACATCCTGCATAGACACACCTCCTTAATTTTGCTACTTTTTCCTACTTATCCTAGAGCAGTGCTCTTAAACTGTGATCCGCGGATTATTAGGGGTCCACAGTGCCTTTGTAGAGGGTCCGTGGTATCTCTCATTTAATGTTAAATTTTCCCTCTTTACATGCTCTGAAAAAACTCGTGGAAAAACTGGATATGCCGTACTAGATTGAACTGAACTCAGTGGCTAACTCAGTGGACCAAGACCTACTGTGCTTATCTCAGCTTACATGACCTTAGGCGTTGGGGTGCATGAGCAGATGTTTCGGTCAAGTGGTTAGTTTAACGCGAAACCCCCAGTGTTTCAGTTCCTAAGCAAGCTTGGTACTCATTTATCGACCGCTGAAGAGATGAAAGGATGAATCGACCTTACCCAGCCCAGGATTCGAAGTCCGGACCTGTGGCGTGGAAGCGCGATACACTATCACTCAGTCATTGGGGTTCTGCCATAGTAGACTTGCTCACTTGATTGTCCCCAATGAAAAAACTCAATTAGAACTTGTATTTTGATCAAAAATATTAAGTCGGGTGAAATGTTCGAAATCTTGGAGGTCCGCAATGTCACGCTGATACATAAGGGGAGGGGCCATGGCGATCGAAAATTTAAAACCACTGCCTAAAGGGACTAATTCATCCAATGGAATTAAAATTAGTAATGGGGTTTGGACACTACCATTGGTAATCTTTAGATCAGTGGGTTGAACATGATAGTATAGTTTGTTACTATTAAAAGGCCTAAAATAACATCTATCTATCTCGGGAAAATAAGAGAAAGAAGCCAATACAAATAAATGTCTATTTATTAATTAATTTAGATATCCTGTAAAGGATATTTCATATTTGTACACCATTCAGTTAATCACAGAACATCCATTAAGTGACCACGAAAGTTAAAATAAATCGTTTCGCATTTAAAATTTAAAAAAAGCTGTTTTTTCATGCAAATTAAATGCTAAATTTTCGAAGAAAAATTATTCAGAATAAATACATCATGAATGACAATGTAGGTCATTTTAAAGTTCTGGTTGGTACATGAATAAATTAAAATTACAGTTAGGAATTTGGATTCAGTGAGTATCACCTTCTTTTAGGATTTTAACAATTATTCTGAAAAAAATGAGATTTTTAAAATTAATAATAGATATTTTTCACTAAAAAGAGCTCAATATTCTTTCTAAAACTTGTATCAGCATTAGATATAAAAGTATATGTTTTGAATCGCAGAGTTTGTGAGAAATTATTTAATCCGGTGACTTCTGAATCAATTCTCGGCTGTTTTGGTAGTCGCCAAATCTGGAATTAGTTGCCAATTCTGGAAATGTGATCTGGAATTAGTCGTGGGAATTAGTAAATGGGAAATAGTTAATCCTGATGATTCTGTTCAGGACTGGAACAAAATTATTAAATTTTTGTATTTTCATCGGTCTTTGACAAGTACGCAAAATTTCGAATTAATCTGATCTTTTAAGGAGGGTAAATATCAAGTTCAAAGATTCCGTTACATACAGGTGAAACTTATAAAAGCGTGTTAGTAAGAAGAAACAGAATCGAATTACAAGAGGAAAAATTCATTAAATACACTCATGGACAAAATATTAGCGCACCAAGAAGTAACTGAGGGATCGTAACGAAACATGGCATGAAGGTACATGTCGAGGAGATATGTAAATGATTAGAAATGCAGCGTGATTGCACATTACATATAGCCGTTAGAGGGCGTTTAACGTCGTTCTCCGTGGAATATAAAACAGATGACTAAAGCTTGTTTGAGTGTGCTGAATCACATTTATAAAGGAAGAGCTGAGGTAGACATGCCATTACTCCGTTTTCGAAAACAATATGAGCAGCTGTTGCAGTTTGAGAGGGGGAGAATCGTCTGCATGATAGAAGCTGGGTGGTCAGCTAGGTGAGTAGCTCGTCAATTAGGCAGCTCTGATTGTGTTGTAAGGAGGTGTTGCGCCCAGTGAATCCGAAAGATTTCATTTACACGAAGACCAGGCTCAGGAAACCCTCGACAGACAAATCGTCGAGAAGACCGCCACATCATAAGAAATGCTTCCTCGGCCGCCATCCAGGCACAGGTAGCACCTTCACTAAGGGCCCTTGTGTCTTCTTGAATCATACAAAGGCGCTTGGTTGAAGGACATTTGGGATCACGGCGCCCATTACGTGTGTTGCCTTTGACGCCCACCCATCGAAGCCTCCGTTTGGAGTGGTGCCGCGCACGAGAAAATTGGACTGCAGCGGAATGGAACCAAGTCGTCTTTAGCGCGAAGAATCCATATTCAATCTCAGCAGTGATGACAATCGTGTTCGTGTGTGGAGACCCCGTGGTGAACGCCTCAATCCTGCCTTTGCTTTGCAGCGACACACCTCCCACAGCTGGTGGGATGGTATGGGGTGCCATTGCCTACAATACACGGTCACCCCTAGTATTGATCCGTGGCACCATGACAGCCCAGTGGCATGTCCATGATATCCTGCAACCACATGTGTTGCCACTCATGCAACGGCTCCCAGGAGCCCTTTTTCACTAAGACAATGCTCGGTCTCACACGGCAAGGATGTCACAAGACTGTCTCCGCACTGTTACTACCCTTCCTTAGCCTGCTCGATCCCCAGATTTGTCTCCAATCGAGCATATCTGGAATCATTTGGGACGGCGAGTTAGGCATCCCATGAGTTTGAACGAACTAAAGGCAACATTACCGCAAATATGGAACAAAATGTCTCAAGACATCATTCAGAACTTATATGCCTCAATTCTCGATCGTATCGCATCGTGCTTTCGCGCTAGAGGGGGCTCAACGGGGTATTAAATCCTCCGATCTTTTGCCTTTTTCTCTGAAATAAATGATCCTTTTTCTTTGATTATCTAATCATTTACTTATTTCAAATTAGTCATTGCGTATGTAAAATTTCGTTTCATTTTGACGACTCTTCTTGGTGCGCTAATTTTTTTGTCCATGAGTGTAGAAAAATGCCTTTCCCTATTTGGAGATTATTTTACAATGAAAATATTAGAATATTCTCGGTTCCAGTCAAAAGTTCGCAAAATAGAGTTCGTAAATGGAGGTCTATAACTGTTTTTACTTATAATAATATAATCATATTATAAACAATATTTAAAATTTAAAATGTATTGATTTCTCAAAAGTTATTACAGAAATCATAGCAAAATACACATATTCTGCAATGCGTTTAAGCAATATATATGCCAACTCATTAAATATCCAAAAAAATATATCAACATCATGAATTTGAAGCATTTATTTCTCAAAATGAAAAATATAACACATGAATTGTTTCTATCATTACATTCAAAATGGTGTCAATTTAAATGCCATTTGTTTCAATAAATGATGAATAAGCATTTCATTCCTCATGGAAACTTATTGTTGCTATTTACCATTCAGAAGAAAAGTGTTTTTCACAACATTTTTTAAATACTTGCTTAGAAAAGTGATTCGATGTCTGGCGATGCATTGTAGACTATATATTTTTTAACACACTTTTCATCGAAACATACTTACAGTTAGACATGGTTGTATTCAAAATCACTGTGACCTCTGAAATTCTAAAATAAACGGACAGTAGAGAAATCCAATGAATATATCTGTTAGTTTTGAAGCAAACAAAATTCTAATGTTTAGATTTGAAAAACTTTTAAGTAATCAATTCAAATACGGTTGAAAAATTTCGGCTTAAGGAATTTGAGTTAAGAGTTCTCAAGACTCTTAAATTGCAAATTTTTCAATTTTTGGAGGGGAAAAAAATTGTGTTAAAGCCTCAACATTTCTGAAAACTTTGATACCAAAATTGTGTTGATACTGTAAAACCTTCCGAAGTTAGTGAGAAATAAAAGTAAAATTTAGTAAAAAATAGTTGTAAAATTTAAACGAAAACCCTATCTTTTTCTTTAACTTCATTTTTCTCAAAACAAAAATTTTTAGCTTGCACGCAGGATTTCTCAGAAACTATTTATGATATCAATTTGAAATTTCATGCGCGTGTTCAAAATAAGGCTCTTCATAACTTATGCATCAATTTTCAAAAAAAAAAAAAATTAATAGAATTTTTTCATTTGAATTATAATTAATTTTTTTCTTAAAATTTTAAAATTTTTGTTATAGTAGTACTTAAAAAAAAAATTTTTTTTCAATAAATTTTTTAAATAAATAAATTTTAAATAATAAATTTTTTAATAATAAATTAGTATAACTTCAAAAGTGAACATTTTTATATCAAATAAAATTAATTTTGTAAATTTTGATCAATTTTGTACTTTAGTATCCTGCGCGGTGTAAAATACTGATTTTCATGCTTTTAAAAAAATTGTTCAATTTATATTTTTTATAACTTTTTAAATTTGTCTCAAATTCTCGGAAAATTTGAGTAATAATGCAAATATATATGATTATCATGTGGTAAAAATTTCAAGTTATTGTTATGTTTTATAACTGAGTTACATTAGTTTGAAGAAGGATGTTTTTTTTTCGAGTGCATGGAGATCTGTTAAGGGTCCTGAGATCTCTTAAAACTCTTTTTCAATTCCTACAGCTAGCTCGCACTGTCTATATATTTATTTATTTATATATTTGTATATTTATTTATTTATCTTGATGGAATTTTCAATCGTTAATAAAATACATTTTAAAGCGCTGAATTGAGTGTTTTTATACAGGATCATTTTTTGGATGACAATACAATAATTTAACTATAATTAATAAAATTAATTAAAAACTAATTATTTAAAGAATTACAAATACAGCCACGCTTGGCGACTTGTGTCAAAACTTGAAAAGGTATTTTTTCACGTGTTAAAGCATTCAGTTGGACTGAAATTAAAAGGACAATGCGATACTTAAAATGATAGTTAAAAACTAATTACCACTTTAATGTTTTGTGATTCTGTCCTATGTATATACATATTTATATTAATTGTAACTATTTAATAAAAGTAGCTAAAATAAAAATTTTCGTTGTTGATCTAAGTAGGAATTGACTTAAAAACTATTTTTTTATATTACTTGTTTTATATAAATATAGATTCAATAGATTCAATATACTATTTGTTTTTACATGATATTTGTTTGAACAAAACAGCTATTTATAGATTTTTTTCTTTATATTTATTACTCAGCAGCCGAAATTTCTCGTGATTTTCTTACTTTCATACGAGTTTTTTCCTCTTTTACATTTCATTCCTCATATTTTGATTTTAGATTCAGTATTCCTGATCAGATTTTAATAGAACAGTGTTTCGAAATGTGGGGCGCGCCCCTCTAGGGTGGTGTGATAACCTACAAGGCTGGCGCGAGCTTATCAGAAAGTCGAAAATAAAAATTTTTTTTTTTAAAAAAATTATTAATTTACTGAAAGTAAGCACACAAAAAATTGCATTCAGACATAATAAAAAATAAAATACTCATTGGCATTGATATAATACACTTATAAATGTATAAGTATTCACAATGTGTTTCATAATTAATTTAGCAGTATTAAGTTAAAAACAAGTTTAATAATTACCAGTGATCCTATGGGCATGTCATAAAATTACATACAAAATTTAATATTTATCTTGATAATCTGTATGGTTTATAATTAGAGTAGCATTGTAGCTTTACGTCAAAGTATATTATTATTGAATTCAATGCAATGTTATTATATGGGGGGGCGCGATGAAAATTATGTTTAAAATTTGGGCCCAAAAGTATAAAAAAATTTTGGGAAAAGACACTGAACTAGAAGACTATGTAATAACATGTTTGTGCTGCTTGGGATTTTCAGCATGGCATTATTCGTATCCGGCCCCGCCTGGGACGACGATCGGCTTTATAAGTAAAATGCTTTATTTTTAGTACGGCTTTGGAGGTTGAGCGAAGCTTTTGACACACGTTAATGAAGCATTATTTTTTATATATTTTATGTGATTGGTTCTTAAATTTTGTGTTTAAGATATCCGACTACGTTCGGAACCGTGATTTTGCAAAAGCATGTAAATGGATAATATTTATGATATTTAGTGTCATTTTAAAATTAGAATAAAATGTATAAAATTTTTTTTGGGACATTATGAAAAAAAAAAATTATTTAAATAAATTTTTTTTGGAAAAAAATTAACTTAGAAAAACCCTTTTTTTCCAAATTTTCCCTTTTTTTGGGAAAAAATGCTTCTATTTTTTAATATTTTGCCTGTATTCCCCTAAACCTCTGTACAGAGGCTCAATTTAAAATTTTTTGAAATGCATAACCCCGGAAGCCCGGTTTATCCATGTTTTACGAAAACAAAAGGGGAGAAATTTTAAAAAAAACGCCGATAATTATTTCAAATGGTTGTAACTCTGAAAATAATTTAAATTTTTTAAAAACTCATAGTTGAGCCTTTGACAGAGTTTTGACTTTCTTGGGTTGGGGTGAACCTCACCCATCTATTCATCTGGTTTTATGGCTCCAAACAGACGTTTGGGTGAAAAGAAGGGGCCGGGGGTCATTGTGTTTGTTTTGGCCTGGACAAAACCCCAGACATCGGGGTCTGGAATTTACAATAACTAAAGGGGTGCCGGTGACAATAGGTTGACTTTAGGCGAAGCCTGTATGAAAGTCGGTGCCTGGGGAATGGGGCTAAAGACCCAGGTGGTGTGATGAATAGGAGTTTCAAAATTGGGTGAAATTATGGCGCCCTTTGGGTTTCAGACAAACGAGGAATGTGTTTGTGTTTGCCGCACAAAAAGGGGGGACGAATATGGCCCCCGGACGAGGGGGAGGCCTTTTTGCCCCGCCAATGAGGAAGATGAGGGGGGGGTGTTGTGGAAAACCCCCTTCTGGTGTTTAAAAAAGGGGGTTTATTTTTGGGGGGAGAAGGGGGGCGGAAAAGGGGGAAAAAATTGGAGATGGAGCCCTGGATGGGAAAAAAGAGATGGAGCCCTGGATGGAAAACAAAAGATAGAGCCCCGGGGTGAGACAGATGGGGAGTCCCCGGGGTTGGGCGGGGATCGAGCCCTGAATGGAAAACTTGATGTAGAAACCCCGGGTGGAGTAAACTGGAGAGGAGCCCCGGAAAAAAAAAGGGATTAGGGGTGCCTTTTGGAAAAAAAGGGGTTTAAACATGGGAAAAAGACTGTCGGTCCGGCGCATATTTATTGGGCTTTTTTGTAACATATGAAGCTATTAAATACTGTTTTAATTTTTTAAAAAGAGGCTGTAACAAATTTTCCTGTTTGCTAACTACTGACGACGTTACAAGAGGTATGAGCTATATACAGGCAAAATATTAATACAATAGAAGCATTTTTTTCAAAAGGAGAAAAATTTGGGAAAAAAGGTTATTCTAAAATTAACCCTTTTCCCAAAAAATTGTATTTAAATTATTTTTTTTTTTCATAATGTCCTTAAAACAATTTTATACATATATTCTAATCTAAGTGACACTAAATATCATGAAAATTATACATTTATGTGCTTTTTTAAAATCTTGGTTCCGAGCGTAGTCGGATGCCTTAAATTTTCTTACATCCGTTTTAAAAAATGGCGGACATTACAAGCATTACAGGACCTTCACAGCCTAAGAAAAGGAAAGTAAATAAAAAATTGACTGAAACCGAAGTATTAGAATTACTAGGAACGAGTGAAACATGAAAAAATAAAAGATTTTTCCGTTTTTCTGATTTTACTACTAAAATATATAAGGAATGTATATATAGCGAACGTGTTTGTGAAATTTAATGATTACAGCAAAAAAAAAATGGTTTTACACGAAATTCATTCTGAAAAAACTTGTGGTATATATATATATGAACGTATATTTTTTTATTGAAATTATAAATTTTAATCTGCCATGTTTCAAAATCTGTTTTTAGAAAGCCAGGAAAACGATGAATGCTTTGTAAATCGTGAAGATGTTCAATTCACGCAAGATGTTAAAATAACGACCTTGATCCCTTTTCCCCGGGTAGTAAATGAATTAGTTAAACCCCGAACTGTTTTAGTCAAATGATGAAATGAAACAATATGCCACTTTTTTGTGATAGGGACGATTTTTGGGGGATCGTAAACTTTGTTATGGTTAGATCTTGGGACGCATTCCACCCCTACAGATTTTTGGCCAATATCTCAACATCCGAGTTTCACAGCCCTTTTGGGACTAGCTCATTCGATCCCTCTCTACGCTCTTCCAGATTTAAATTTCGTGCTCATAGGGTATCCTAATGTTTTTAATTGTTTTAAACTTTTTAATTTTAAAATTTATTTAAATCCCCAAATATCTTGCCCTGTTTGAGTCTCGACTTGAAATTTGAACCCACTTTTCCCTTTCCCCATTGAGACCTATCCAGTCATATTTTGACTTCCATTGGTAGGCATGGGAGGGCTTAAGCACTAAAATATCATGCTACCATACTAATCCTAGGTTGAAAAATTTCACCCCCCAAGGAGTTGAGTTGGGACTTGATTTTTGGAGGTCCACCTCATTTTTGTGTATGCGAGAGCTTTATTGGAACTAAACCCCTTCGGTGCTCCCCTACAGGGCTTCCCATTAGAAACCCTCAAATTTAGTTATCTAGTGACCACCTGGCTGGATTCGATTGTTCCCCCTATGAGTTAAATACGTAATTATTCCAAGTCCTATTCTTCCCATTTCATTTTTAAACAATTTTAAAATTTTAAAATTTTTATTTTTTCATAGTTTTGGAAACAAGGAGCCGGGAAGTAAGATTCGACCTCCCGGGGCCCCCCCCTTTGGGCAGCATTTTGACAATATTTTAAAATAACGTCTCTTCCAAGTCATTTCCATGATGAAAGTAAGTGATTTTATCAAACTTTAAACTGTTTCAGTGAAATGATGAAATGAGCTAGTCCGGATTTGCATTGGCAAAATGCTATTCAGAGGGAGGGGAGACACCTGAGAGGTTGAGTCCTTGTACTTCGGAACCATACAGGTCAAAAATACTCGGAGCTATGGAGAATTTAAAATTTTTTAAATTTTAAAATTGCTTGAAAAACGAAAATGGGGGGAAGAAATGGGGCTATAAGGATAAAATTACGTATTTGCTCATAGGGAGAACAATTGAATCCAGCCAGGGTGGTCGACCAAGATAGCATAGGATTCGAGTTATTAATGGGGAAGCCCTGTAGGGGGAGCACCGGAGGGGCCAGTTCCACGTAAAGCTCACGCATACACGAAAATATGGCGGACCTCCAAAAATCAAGTCCCAAGCTCAACTCCTGGGTAAATTTTTCAGACCCCACAGGATTAGAATGGTAGCATGATATTTTAGTGCTTAAGCCCTCCCCATGCCTACCCAATGGGAGTCAAATATATGACTGGATGGGTCTCGATGAGTGGAACAGTCGGTTCAAATTTCAAGTCCGAGACTCAAACAGGAGCCAAGATATTGTGGATTTAAATACATTTTAAAATTTAAAAAAGTTTAAAACAATTACAAACTATGTAAGGAATACCCCTATGAGCACTAAATTATAAAATCTGGAAGAGCAGTTAGAGAGGGATCGAATGAGCCAGGTCCGAATGGACTGTGAGGCTCGGATGTTGAGATATTGGCCAAAAGCTGTAGAGGGGTGGGAATGCGTCCCAGCAGATCCTAACCATAACAAAAGTTATTACGATCCCCCAAATATCAGTCCCCTATCACCAAAAAAGTGGCATATTGTTTTCATTTCATCATTTGACTAAAACAGTTCGGGGATTTAACTAATTCACTTACTTACAACAGGGAAAAGGCATCAAAGAGACGTTATTTTAACATCTTGCGTGAATTGATCATCTCCTTTAGGGATTTGACGAAAGCCTAATTCATCGTTTCCCTGCGACATATATATCAAACTTTTTGTAGTATATATGAGTATATTCCATATATTTCAAGAACTAAATATATATAGTAATAACCAGTGTTGTACACAAAGTGGGATTCAGGGGTTCAAAGTAAAATATTTTATCATAGAAAAATTAAGCCTCAGCGCTTTTGACTTCTTGTTTTTTCACAGTTCCTCTACTATCAGTTCCCTCTCTCCCTACATATATATATATATATACATATATAATAACAATCCTATCAAAAATCAAATTTCGAAAGATATTAGTAACTTCATTACAAAATTAGCTATTAAATACAGTCTTCTTATTGTAGCTTTTAATGAATTCAAATGCAAAGTGTTAAATGTATTACTGAACATTAACTATAAAACTGATAATGACATAACATACAATAATATTAAGCACCAAATTGCAGACCTACAAAAGAACTTTATTATCTTTTTATGTTGATAAAGTACCGTAATTATGCAATTATTTGCAAGTGGCTTTATACTAATATGCTAAACAAACATTTTCATAATAATTCTGCTTTTAAAAAATCTAATTCAAGCAAAAGCGAAATTTTTAATCGAATCTCTGCTTTTTATAAAAAAAAATAGATTTACGTATTTTGGATATTAAATTTCCTAACTCATAAATTTCATAAAAATCCTGTTAAATTTAGAACTATTACGAATGGTTTTAAAACTTATATTACACATCCGGGCAAGAAGCTACAACATATTATTCAATATACCTTAGACAAAATTGATAATTCTATTATAGTTAAGAATAGTGTGGACATTATTAAGTATCTGCAAGGTAAAACAATTATTTCTATTTATACCTATGATTTTGAAGATTTATTTAACTCCATAGATATAGAAGACATGTTTAAGATTCTTAAAATAGCATATAGCAAATATTTTTTGAATAAGATAATAAAATATGATAAATATATTTCTATTGAATTAGAATTAAAAGAAACTTATATTTTCCATAATAACGCTCATTATCAGCAAATTAAAGGTTTACCACAAGGTGGACCAGCTAGCAACTGCTTAGCAAATATTTACTTGCATTTTTATGAAAATGAAAGTATTAGTTATGAATATTGTTACTTTTTTAGATACATAGATTACTTAATTATATTTAGTAATATAGTAGACATTGTTCCTAACCTTAATTATTATCCCCACTATTTAAAATTAGTAAAAACTAATTATAATAAGTGGAGCTAACTTTTTGGACCTTCAATTAAATGTTAAGAATAATTTGCTATTAAGTAATATTTTTGTGATAAAAGAGACTTTAACATTATAAAAATGCCTTTCTGGGGTAGTAACCTACACCTATCAATATATAGAAATATTATCTTAAATTTTATAAAAAGAAACAATGATTTAGTTACTGATAACATTTTAAAACAAAGTAATTTTGTGAATTTTTTGCAATAATTGTTTAGAATACAATTATCCAAGTAAATTTATTTATAAAATATATTCCAAGTAAATATATTTCTATTTCAAATTAAATCTATTTTTATCTTAGTTCAATATTTTATTTAAAATTTCTTCTATTTAGTTTATTTTTTAAAAAAATTTTAATATTTTAAGCGCTTATTTTAATTGCAATATAACTATCTAGTATATAATTATCCAAGTAAATTTAATTTGAAATATATTTCTATTTGATATTATCTATTCTTAACTTTGTTCATTATTTTATTTAAAACTTCTTATGTTTAGTTTATTTTAAAATATCTCAGTGAGTTAGTTTAATTGCAAAATAACTATCCAGGTGGCGCCACGGTTCTTTCCTTCTTGTGTTGACGTTTCAATCCTTTACGACATTTCGCGTAGGATCTTAACGTAGAATGTTGATTTCTTGTCTTCCAGTTCTTACTTTACATGTAAGTTTTTATCCTAATTTTTTCTATATAAAAATTTTTATTATTCCTCTCCTTGAGAGATTCATTATTCTTCTCTTTTCTTAATTTCTTTACTTTATTATCAGGTTCATCATCCACGTGTTGTAATAGGCTCAACATGACTTTGATATTTTTTCCCTATTATGTCGAAAATTTCTGCTGTACGGGGAAGGTTGGATTCATAAAACATTGCTAACCCTAAATCACTGGCCTAATTCAGTGACAGCTTTAGAAATCATAATAGGTCTCCAGTTTAGTCCAAAGACTTTTTTTTGTATCTATATTTGTTGTGTCTGGTGAATTCCAATTTCTTCCTTCTTTAGCACTGTAGGTTCTAGTACTTCTTCACTTTTATTTTTTTATACTATATATATATATATAGATATATATAATTCAAATTTTCAATCGTTAATCAAATACTTTCTAATAATTCATCCAATCTAGTCCAAATACATTTTTTTAAACTTGTAATGCAGTGTTTCACAAACTGTGGGGCGCGAACATATCGAAAATAAAAGATTTAAGAAATAATTAATTTACTGGAATGAATTAAAACAAAATACTTTCAGACATAATAAAAAATGCACTTTTACTCTGATATAATTTATAGGCGATATTAAGTCATCTTTCTCAAAAATAAAAACTTCTTCAATACCTAATTAGCTATCTTTGATCCTATAACCAAATAAAAAAAAACTTTTATTTGATTTGCTGTAATCCCATGATGAGAGATTTTTATTACGTTTTCTTTTAAATCTAACATACTACTCTTTCAGAGAAAAACAGATCCCAGACCCAGAATCGAAGAAATTTAGGAACATAAGAAATTCATCACTGTGATTATTTTTGAAATACTGCACATTATAGCTGTAATCTGTTTTTGCAGATAATCTGTTTGACCTTCTAAGTTATTGGTACAGTTAGTTATAACCCCTCTCTTAAGTGTTTGTTTCTCATTCAAGGAAGTTGTAAGTAATGTATTGTATTTCTCTGTTGCGCTCTTTTCCATGCAAAAGAGTTTTATGATATTTGGAAAACCATGGAGAGCACTTTGAAGGATTACTTGGCCAAGATTTATTTTTAATGAGTATTCTCAAACATATAAAGCATAAGGAAAAACTTTTTCAGCAGTAACATTATCATAATGAATACACTTTTTACCCGGAAGTGGTCGCGCGGGACACACAAATAACAAAATCGTTAATTCTGGCAAAACTGTTTATTTGTTACCAAAGAAAAATTGAAAAGTCCTTGAAATAGGTAAGTTTACTCTCTCTCAATTAAATTATTCACTAGAATCACGATTTGTATCGTGTACAATAAAATAATTATTAAAAAAAAAAATGATTGGGGTGACTCAATAACCCCACTCGACCGTATCGAGTGCGCGCCTGCTCCCGAGTTGAAGTCTTTTCGCTTTAAATATTAAAAATAATACAATTATTCTTCATCGGAATTTTATATTATTGTTCATTGCTAAACGTCAATTATAAATGCTAATTCTGAATTAACTCGTGCAAAGAGCGGGCACTTCAGCCGGTATACTTTTAATGTATCAGTGTGTGTGTGTGTTGCCCAGAGTATTTTGTAACTAATTAATTAATAGTAAATTAAGAACAAGTTTAATAAGTATTAACGACTTCTATGAGCTTGTCTTGCAAAGCAAAAGTTTTATAAGAAATGCTTTTGATTAGAAATTGACCCCTCTGTGTTCTTTTCTTATTTAGTTGATATTATATTTTGTCTCTAAGCAGCCACCGCATTTTGCAATATGTTCAATTTAAAAATTATATATAGACAGAAAGGAAAAATTACATAATAATTATCCTATTACTTAATTTTTTTTTTTTTTGCTTAAAGAATAACGTATACAAAATTTAATACTTTTGTTATTAATTTGTATGGTTTATAATTAAGATAGCGTATAGTAGCTTTAGCGTCAAAGTGCATTATTATTGCATTCAGTACATTATTAATGTATAAGGGGAGCGATAAAAATTGTGATTGAAAAGGGGGCGCCAGTATTGAAAGTTTGAGAAGCACTGTTGTAGTGGATGAATCTTGAAGTTAATACAGTTTTTTAAATATTAATTCATTAGTTAAATTTAATTAATGAATAATTAGTAACAAGCAAAAATAATAGTCCAATACCATGTATAAAAAGGAAAATCGCTCGTTGTGTTCCTGTGCACAATGGATAGTGCGTTGGACTTCTAATGAAAAGATCGTGTGTTCGAATCCCACAGGGAATGGCCTAATTTCTGCGAGAGTGATTTCTTTTCTACTATACTATTTTACTAGAATAATTAAAGTTAATGAATGAATAAATAGTAACAAACAAACAAAATAGTCCAACACCATATATAGAAAGAAAAATGACATGGAAAATCGCTTTCTGTTTTGTCACTTGATATTGTGATTCTGTGTCATATGTATGTACACATTTATATTAATTGTAACTATTTAATGAAAAGTAACTACAATAAAATTTTTCTTTGTGGACCCAAGTAAGAATTGACTTAATTTATTTATATATATATATATATATATATATATATATATATATATATATATATATATATATATATATATATATATATATATATATATATATATATATATATTATATATATATATAAATAGAAAATATTATGAATAAAGGTACTGGTTTTAGATTAATGATTTCGAATAATAATAAAATTATCAAAAATCAGTTATATAATGATATTGAGCATTTTATATACAAAATAGCTATTAAATATAGTATGCCTATAGAGGCATTCACAGAATTCAAAGATAAAATTACAAAGCAGCTTAATAAATATAACTATGGTATAGATAATAAAATCTTTTTTAATAATATTAAAAGTCAGATTAAAAATTTACAAAATAAATTTATTATAGTTTATGTTGATAAAGTGCCAGGAAATTTTGCATTCATATGTAAATACTATTATAATTTATTGATCAACAATTATTTCGGATAATAATACAGCTTTTATTAAGTCTTCTGTTTCTGATAGAGAAATAAATAAACGTATCTTGGCTTTTCATAAAAAGTTAAAAATTCAAATTAATAATAATTTTAAATTTCCACATATATTTCTAACTCCCAAATTTCATAAAGACCCAGTTAAATTTAGGACAGTTACAAATGGTTTTAATACATATATCAGCAAACAGGCAAAATTCTCCATGAAATATTGCATGAAACAATAAATAACCTTATATCCTCAGCCATTCTTAAAAATAGCAAATCACTTGTTGAGAAAATGAAAGATAAAAAAATTTATTCAGTCTATAGTTTAGATTTTGAAGATCTCTTTTAACTCTATTAATATTGATGATTTGATTAATATTCTTGATAAATTTACATAAAGACAATTTATTTAATAATGTTAATTATGATAGATTTGGTTCACTACTTAGGTTTGTACTTAAAGAGAACTATATATATCATAAAGGTAACTATTATCAGCAGATTAAAGGATTGCCACAAGGTGGCCCTGCGAGCAACTGTCTTGCCAATTTATACTTACATTATTTTTGAAAGTAGTTACATTAATAATTCTAAATTTTATATTTATCGTTATATAGATGATATAATCATCTTTGGCAAACAAGCCAATTTTATACCTAACATTAATTTTTATCCACAATATCTTAATTTAATACAGACAAATAATAACAACAATGAAGCAAATTTTCTTGACATACATGTCAAATTATATGAAAATGAAATAGTTTCTAATATTTATGATAAAAGAGAAGAATTTAATTTCAATATTATAAAAGTTCCTCATTGGGAGAGTAATGTACGTTTCATATTCGAAATATTGTTAAATTATATACAACGTAATAAATTTTTTTTGTGTAAAAAAAATCAGACATTATAAATAACATAAAATTTTATAAATATTGCAAATCAAAATAAATTTTTTTTTTATTAATAGTTATATAAAAAAAAGCTATTCAAAATAGTTAAATTAAAATTATGAGATTGATAATAGTTTATTACTATAAACAAATATTTTGATATAGTTTTTTCCCATAGTCTAATATTAGATTAAAATTATTTACTATTATTTTATTCATATTTATTTGGTTTATTATGTTATGCTTAATATGCAACTTTTTTTAAATTTTTTTATTTCCATTTGTAATCTTTTTTTTAAATGCTACATTTCAGCCACTCTATTGATTTAAATCTGTTTTGGGGTATAGAATCTGGCAACAAATTGAATTTTTCCACTCAGATTTAGGGCTTTGCATTTGTTAGTGCAATTTTTAGGGGTTAATTTTTATCTTGTAATGGTTTAATATTTCTATCCATTATTTCCTATTGGGTTTTGCTCAGTGTTATTTACAAATAAAGGGGAAGGTTTTGGCCAAAAACATTTCAACCCCCCTTTTTATATAAATTAATTTTTTATATACTAACTGTCCTAAGTCAGTATTGTTCATGGCACTGCAGCATCCATTTTATATTTATTATCTCGATTACTCTTTTGTCCTTCATTGTGTGATTTTCCTGCTGTCTATGTGTTTGTCGAGTTTATTGTTTGGATGTGATCTCTTGTTAGTAGAGAATTGACCTATATATATATATATATATATATATATATATATTACTTGTTTTAATTCGAATCCTATCCATGAAAGTAGTCTGTGTACTCCACTTGTAATAACTTCAATATATATACTCAGATATTCTCTGCACTTGCAAAAGTTACTAGTGCCGATTTATCCAATGGGCGCTTGGAGAGGGCTCCCAGGGGCCCGTGACCCGGAGGGGTCCAGAAGAGCCCGGATAACCTGAACTTAACCAGATTTTCTGGTTATAAATTTCGATCTTCCGATGCCAGTGGGGCCTGTAATTCTGCACGCAGGGCCCGAAATGAGCTTAAAGCGGCACTCTTTGTTACAACAAATTTCTAGTTAATAATTGATATGTATAAATGATACATGTAGGAAGAACAACCTTCCTCCTAAAAAAAAATCAGCAGAAGAATCTTTCATCTCAGATTTTAAAAAAATATAT
The DNA here is from genome assembly GCA_019973955.1 of Trichonephila inaurata madagascariensis. Taxonomy (NCBI): domain Eukaryota; kingdom Metazoa; phylum Arthropoda; class Arachnida; order Araneae; family Nephilidae; genus Trichonephila; species Trichonephila inaurata. Next base: position 33,258 of record BMAV01017086.1, on the reverse strand, counting down.
GATGATTCAGCTTTACCTTACTTAATCCTTACTCTTAAATAATAAAAATTTTAGTCTTCACGAATATGTTAGAAATTGTTAAATTTATATTTGTCAATGCATACGTCATTTCAATATACCTAGCTGAAATTATCTGTAGAATGGATTTGATATTTGAGACTCTGCTGTTAAATCGGATACATTTTGTTTCCAAATGAAATAACAGTACAAATTTTCTATTTCTGTATGCACATACTTAAATTTATTTTTAATTATTTCTCTTTTTCTCCACGCGGATGAGGTCTATTACTCACTACAGGATGCTACAACAATTTTTTATATATATATTATGTCTGAGTATCACACATTCACATCAGCAAGTTTTTTAAGTATAATCTACAATTTGTTCTAAAAAATAATAAGACATTCGATTTGTTGTCGATAATCCTCTGTAGGTGAAAAAGTATTCTACAATACAAGGATTGCTATTCTATTGCTGAAGAAATTGAATGGAAGAAAAATTATTGTTGTTTTTTAACTACTCATTGACAAATTTCAGTTCATTTTCGGATAGAAGAATATTCCTAGTTTAAGCTCAATGGCGAGTAGAAATGTGAAAATGTCCGTGGCAACCTGTGAGCTTATAACAACGAAGTAATATATAAATGGAGTTCACTAAATGAGGCTCAGTGGCGTATACAAGGATAGAGTGTTTGGAGGTTCAAATCCTCCTATAGATCAACAGATTTTTACTTTTTACCGTAGAGATTACCCCCTCGGCACCTGCATCAATTTGTTTTTTAGAATTTAACCCTTTTCGAACTTTTTCGCGGTAACAATAATTTGTACAACTATACAACTCAAGCCGAAATAAATACAGTTGGGAGCGGTTTGCACTATTGAAGCTCTCTTCATGAGAGAATAAAAAACTCGATAACTTAGAAGTCACCATACTACCTTCGAAACATCCATATATAACCCAAAATTATGCATCCCAAGATGCAATATCATTTCTGTCTTCAGACTTATTTGTGATTGGTCTCTTATTGCACGACGTTATGTTTCGATATCATTCATGTGATCATATAGTGCTAGTGCAGCACCTCCTAGATACATATCTAGATATATATCTACGAGGTGTTGGCTAGTGTCCCTGTGAATGTGTCTGAGAGGTTTCCGTAGCGTAATAAGATGATTTAATGTTAATTGAAAGAATATTTATCGTGAGACGGAACAATTTAAATCTATTTTGAAGTTGGAACCACCAATTACAGAATGAGAATTTATTCTAAATCTCTGATGTGAGTGATTTATATAAACATAATCTAAACAACCTGTATTGAATATATTAAAAAATTTTCTAAAACAAATTTTATAATACAATTATTATTAACAATGTTATTAAAATTACAAATTTAAAGTTCGTATAATTTTTCGCTTTTGCTAGTTAAATACACATGTTACAATGCACAAAACAAACAAATAAGTAATGCTTGATATACCACTTTTGGTGTATTAAATATTGTTTTGTATATTTTTTAAAAAAATTGAAATTAAAATAGTTTCAAAAAGTAGACAAAAATTGGGAAAGGATTAAACAAACTTGATGTATTAAATTGAAATACTGTTATAAAAGGCATCTTCAAAATAAACGGGCATAAAAAGAGACAGAAAGGTTCATTCACACTCGGGCGAGAGGAAGACTCTGATTGGTTAGACACTTAACACTCGACGCTTGTGCGCCTTGGTGTGAATGCGGCTGAAGGCTTAAAGACATTCACAACAAGGCAATTCGTAATACACCTTCGTCGTTCGCTACTAGCTTCCTTGTTATGAATGAGGCAAAATCACGTTTTGGGCCCTAAGCTGGATCTTACAAAGGATTGCAAAACCATAGCATAACATAGGCTTTGGGACCCCTAGAATCCTGCCTTCCTCCAGGCAATGCAGGGTTGTACGTTACGCCACTGGAATGAGCCTTAAATCTTATATGGTGCAACCAAATATTCAACAGAACAGAGTTGGTAACAGAAAGCTAAGCAAACTTTGGTCTTTCAATATCAAATTCTTTAGCATTGTGACATTTATAAATGCATCAATATGATGTATTTCTTTAGCAGTAAGAGCATAATGTTACTTCAAACGCAACGAATTTAAGTGAAATTAAATTTAAAAGGATTTTTGTGAGTGTACAATGTATACCTCTCACGTGATTATGACGTCAAATAAATTGTTCCTATGGTAAAACATAACACAGTAGACTTAGCTGTAACCGTAAACCAATAACCGAAATTTAATACAGCGCTATTTTTTCTCCCTATAAAGTGCGTATATATTCGAATGTTTTATAGGTTTGTTTAGTTCTAAAATACCTTTTATTCATTGTAACAGGTAAGTATCAAGTTTGACCATTCATAAATGCGGTTTTGTGTGAAAGTTTTATGTCCTGTGGTATTTTGTTTAGTGTTCTGTGCAATGTTGGTTTGTATTTTTATTCTTTGAAATACCTGTATCAATTTGGTAAATTCAGAATTATTCGAATCGGTGTTTTTGATTTTTAGAAATCAATTATTTATTCATGATCGAGAATTCGTTTTTTATTTTACTTGAATGGTGGTAGTTTTTGTAAATCAATTTGCTTAAAGGTATTTTTGAGATTTTATGATTTACATTTTTGCTGTGGTGGAATTACCATTTGAGGTAAATGACTCAGTGCTCTATCTTTATTTATTTAATTGTTTTGTGATAAAAGTTTAATAACTTCACAATTTTTTATACATAATTTACTTACACTAAATAGTTCTCCTGTTAGTTTTAGAAAACTTGATTATTAATGATCAATTTTTCTGTGAAATATACTATATTTTAAGAATATTTTATTCTGTTTTGTTATAGTGTTAATAGAATTTTGAAGCAATCCATGCTATTTTAATGGATAACATTTTTATGTTTATATGTAATTCACAATTTGGCAAATATTCATATTGTTATGAAAGAATCATCACAACTCATTTAAGAATACACTGATTTAAGTAACATAAGTTAGCAGTTATGTTGATCAATTGTTATATATCTTGATTTTAGCAATTTTTCATACGTTAAGAATTGAAAATTGGTTATTGATAAATTAAGAGATCTTTCTTTTTAACTTGGATGTATTATTTCTTTTTTCTAGAAAAATGACTAGACGATTCAGTGATTGGGATTTAGATTGCAAAGTATATATAGGAAGCATTAGTAGCAGAACCACAAAAGATGACATTGAATCACTTTTTTCAAGATATGGACCTTTAAGAAATGTGTGGATTGCTCGTAATCCTCCAGGCTTTGCTTTTGTAGAATTTGAAGATCGACGTGATGCAGAAGAAGCTGTTGCTGAATTGGACGGAACGTAAGTATTTTTTTCCTTCTTGGTCAAAAAAAAATTTTCTCTGTTATTCTTCATGTGCAAAACATTAATTTCTTTAAAAAAGGAATTGGAATTAAATTTTTAAGAATAATGTCTTGTTTAATTATACATGTTTTATTTTCTCCTAATTTAAAACCTAATGCTTTAACTCCTATGTAGTTATATTTCCAAAACATGAAAATTCAACTATGTTCCACAATGTACCTCAATTTTAAATACTGAAATTTTCATTTTGAAAAGGAGAAATTAACCCTCCTGCTGCATAGTGCTACATCTGCTACGGGTACTTCCCATGGAAATTGCAGGATGTGCAGCGAGAAGGTTAATAAATAATATAAATATTTTTAAATTAAATGCAGTTTAAGTTATTAAGTGGTTTTAATTAGCTTCAATGTTATTTTTTCAACTATTTTCATTTTTAACTCAATGAATATTTTAGAATTTAAAGGCAGATTAATTTTGAACTTATCAATCTATTTTTTAAATAATGATTTATTATTTTGAAAAGTGTAATGTGTCATATTTCTTGAGCTAAAAAGTATTTTGGATTATCTAACAACCCCAGCTGTGTCTAGAACTATTTAAAAAGTAATTTTATTTATTACTATAAATTTATTATCTATAGCTATTTTTACTTAGGCGATTATGTGGCCAGAGAATACGAGTGGAAATGTCTCATGGGAAGACTCGTAGAGACCGAAGAAGCGACAGTCGTCGTTCTCCACCTCGGTTAGTGTACAAATTTAATAACATCATATTAAATCAGATTCCACAATATTTTTAAATATTTATACCTAATACTTAATACACATACAAATTAGGGTTATTCTAATGTTTATTTTTTTTAAAAAATTGCATTGCTGATATATTTGGAAAATTAAATGAAAAAAATAGCAAAATTTATTTCTCAAATGATTTTTGACTTTAATGTTATTTTTTCTGAAGAATTACTTAATTTAATATTATAATCAAACAAAAAAGGATATTTCTTGGAAATGTATTTTCTCTTTGTATAGTATCCACATTAAATATATTAATGTTTATATTTACATATAAAATGCCACTTTCAGACTTTAAAAAAATAAAGTTTGGGCAATTTTTTTACTGGTATAAAAAGGTACCACCAAAGAAAAAATTCAAGTGTTTTAATTATTTTGAATTGTTTAGGAAGAGTTAATTTAAATACATATGTCAACCTGTGTTGTAAAATATGTTGTAGAAAATTGTGTAGCTTCTTAATAACCATATGTATAAATTCTTGCCCTATCTTATTCTGTTAATAAGAATAAGACAGTTTATTTTTGTTAATAGGAATACTTGTTTTTAAAATTTAAATTACTCATTTTAGTTCAAGTTTTCAATGCAGTTGTATTGTATAAATTTTTAACTGTGCTATAGCGTAGTGGTCATGATATTGATCTCGTGGTTGATAATGTTTAGTTAAGCTACTTCAAGCCCTGATTCGTCTAAAGACATAACAGTGTGACTCACTCAATTGCATGGAGAATGTAAAGTGAATTCAGGTCATCCAATTGCAGATCAAAATTACAAAGTACATTGTTATGGGTGGAACAATGTACCAGTCAGAAATGTACAGCTGAAGCATTGATTATAAAAAAAAACACAAGACATTGCTATTATAATCTTTTGTTAAGGCATGATTTTCTGTTTCACATAGCAGTACATAAAACCTTTATACATATTAAGTAAAGTCTTATCAAAAATAAATATCTGCACACTGAAATCAATTATTAAAAAATCAAAAACATGCTATAAAAATTGCTGATTAAGAGAGAGCCTTAAATAACTAAAGCATAGATAATACAGTAATGTGTATTTCTTATAAAAAAATTCTTTACATTTTTTTATTTTTTCTCCAATGAAGTAAAATATAAAGAAATATTTCAATATTTGTACTTCAGAGATATAATGAATTTGAAATATCAAAAGGCATAAGGTTATTTTTATTATGAATTGATGATAAAAGTTGAATACTTTTTAAACACTGCTTCATTTAAGTTGCTAATTATTTTTTAAATATTTTTCAACCAAATTAATGGTTAGTTTCCATACATATTGTATGTTAATTGTAGAAAAATGAACAAATTTGTTAAAATATCATTTAGTGAATGGAAAAATGGAATTGATTTAGTATTTAATTTTTATAATGTATTTTGTTCTGAAGTTAAAGCAAAATAATAAAAATAATTTAGAACATTATAGAATAGATTTATTAATTTTTTTTTAATTTATGGATTAACAATTATCTTCCACTTTCTGACGGATTTTTTAATAGTTCTAACAGACATACAAGACCTAATCTGTTTTCTTTTCTAGATTTTTGTGTGTGCTAATTTTACTTAATAAAAACCTTTCAGGCCATTTCATCAATTACTTCTCAAGGCAGCCAGCCTCATGCACAAATTTCACTGCTCCACCTTCCCGATCGACATTTTAATCACAACTTAGGAAGGCCACTCAAATGTGCCACTGGGACATCACATCGTCCATCAGCTGTGATTCTTACTTTAACAGATAGCAGCAGTTCATCCGTTCCCCAGAAAGAACAGCTAACTAGTGTAGCTTCTCCATCAGGAATCCATCCGCGAGTTCCCACCACTGAAATTATATCCAGCGGCGCTACCACCACAGCTTTCTCATTCTCCCTCCCACCACATTCCTCATCTATAACATTCCCGTCAACATGCTTCAATATAAAGGTTATTTCATTTACTTCCTTGTGCTTCCTTTTCACCACTTTAAAATTTTGGTAGTTGTACTTTGCTTATCTTAGAAGTGGTGAACTGCAGTCAAATTTGCAAAGGATTATAAACTATATAAAAGCTGTGGATTTGTTCAGTATATTTTTTTTCCTTTAATATATATGTGTAGTGTTGATATGTAGTGTTGTGAATATATGCATATACAGTTTGAATTATAATGTGGAAATTACTTTTAAGTGAACTTGATGTACTTATTAGTAATTGTAGTTTATCTTGTTTACAGCCGGTCCAGATATTCAAGAAGTCGTAGCCACAGTCCAAGATATAGTAGAGACAGGAGAAATCGTTCATTTTCTAGAGAGAGGAGATGAAGGTAATGCTTGGGTATATTTTAAAATGATTTAAAGTTACTCTTATTGATCAAGTTTATCTAACTCAAGGGTTACTTGCACCCTCTCCTTTTACCTTTTCAAAAAAATTAGACAATTGTATTAATTTCTTTCTATGTGCATATCAGATGTGTTATATATTGATATAAAATTATTACTAAATAGATGAGTTACTTTATTAATATAATAAATTATGCTCTAATGTTTTTGTTTTTTCCTATTTCATTCAAAACTCCAATTTGAAAGACAGTAGATAAAAATAAATATGTTTATTAAAACAAATATTAAGTTCAAATTATAAAATTTAAAAAATTCATTTATTGGAAAATAATTCAAACAAAATCTGATGTAAAAACCTTCTCAAACTTATGTATATGATGAAATATTACTGTATTATAGTTATCAAGAAAATTTATGCACAAAATCTTTGAGAATAAATGTCATGCCAACTATTTTCCAAGATTGTAGAATTCATAAAAAAGTCAAAATATTAACTCTTATTTATGCATATTGACTATAAGTTTATCATTTTTTTTTAAGCTTTTAAAGAAAATGATTACATTAAATCAAACTTGAAAAGATTTTAAAATTTTCTGAAAAATCACTCATGGAATCTAAAATAGTAAATAAAATTTGATAGTAACTCGAAATGTACATTCAAATAAGTGGTCAGGGGGAAAATCAATTTATGAATGCTATATATTTTAAATTATAACAGCTTAAAAAATCTATATTATATATCACAAAAATTTATAGGAATAATGGTTTGGGAGCATTGAATTTATATATTACCTGCCAAATTTTAAATGAAATGCATACATACACCTAAAATAGGGTATTTGACCATGTCTCTTTAAAAGATGAATGGAACCCCTGGAAAATATTTTTTGCAAAGCCTTCCACATTTCTAAAACTAAATTATCTGTTGAGTATCTTGGGTACTCTTGACTTTGTAGCTGTTTCTATTGAACTAAACAGAACATTTGGTTTTTTAAAGTGTCAAACTTCTCATTAATTTAAAATACCTGTCTTTCATAGCAAAAAAATTCAAATTACTTACATTAACTACTAATTCGAATTGTCTTCTTTGTTACATTAAGTATACTTGAATTGTGTCCTAGGGAAGTAAGAAAAATTTTGCATCCATCACATAGGAATTTTAATTTGGTCCCTATTTAAAGCTGATATACATAAGAAATCTTGCATCTTGTACACGCTCCTTGTTTGCAAAAATTCAAATTTTTACATTCAATGAAAAATTTGTTCAAGTAAAACTGCATACATAGAAATGAACTAAATTCAAACTTTGTATCTTGTCTATTAAATATATCACGTTGAGTAAAAAATTTTCTGCCAAGAGAAGAAACCTCCACTCCAACATTGGCCACTCCCATGGTAATTATAATCTTTCTCAAAATGGGTTTTTACATTCTAAATCTGGAAGTTAGAACTACACGACTGTGTAATTTGTTTGTCAAAACCTTATTATCTTGTGCACCAAAAAAGTGTTTAAAATGGGGCAATCACGTTAACAGATCAGAATGCTTATGTACTATGAGTTCTGAAATAATCTCAGTGCAACTGAATGCCACAAAAAAATGTGTGAAAGTTTAGGTTTCAATACTATTTCTTGTGATGCAGTAAAAGTTTGGTTTCGAAAATTTAAAGCTGTGAATTTCAACATTGACTTCTGGCTGCCCTATTGAGGTTGATTGTGACCAGTTAAAGCAAATCATTGATAAACACAGAAATGTTTCAACACAAACTATTGCATTAGAGTTTGACATCTGTTAAAAAAACAATAGTTAATGCTCTCAAACGCATACGTTTAAGTTTAACCGCTGGGTGCCTCACAAATCGACTGCTGAAGACAAGAGCAAGAGAAAAGCGGCCTGTTTGGCTCTGCTCAGAGATCAAAGGAAAGAACATTCTGGGCAGAATTTTGACCTGAGATGAAAATGGATATACTACAACAATACAAGTCGAGAAAGAGGCAGGTCAGCATCTGGGGAATCAGTGGATTCAGTTGCAAGACTAATGCTATATAACAAGAAGGTGCTTCTCTGTATCTGGTGGGATTGTCGTGGGTTTATCTCTAAAGAGTACTTGAAAGCTGGGCAGACTTTCAACAATGCAATATACAGTGAAATGCTAATAGAAGTTAGTAATGTTATTCTTGAAAAATATAAAAAAAGAGTTCAGAAGGAAAGTCATTATCTTTCATCAAGACAACGCTCAGCCACATGTTAGTGTGATGACCAGCTGGACGCTGTATACTCTGAAGTGGGGTTTGATGCAACATCCACCATACAGGCTAGACATAGTGCCTTCATATTATCTATTTTTACATTTGCAGCTGCATCTTGAGGACACAATCTTCCATTCAAATGACAAAGTCCTAAATGAGGTCAATCGCTTTCTGGATTCATGCACACCACAGTTTTTTGCAGAAGGGATTGAAAAGTCACCAAAACGTTGGCAGACCATTGTAGATTTAAACGGAGATCACTATCTTAATTAGCGCTGCTGATTTTGTATGTATTTATCATTTTACAAGAATTTTTTTTTGGCGGAAAACTTTTTACTCAACCTAATAGAATTTGTATTTGTAAAAAAAATTATAACTTTGAAATGAATTAATTTTTTTTCAATTTTTTTGTAGGTTCATTGAAAAAATTTTGACGAACACCAGTGATATAGGATATAAATAAAACATCTGAATGTCAAAACATTGTATATATTCATGGTTGAGGCATATTCATAATAAATATGTGTTATATAAGTGTTACTCTTTCTATAACCACATTGCACAATATGAAACTTGAGTTTTACTTTAATTGAAAGGTGATGTTAAGTTTCTTATTTCTTCCATTTTGTTTTGTTCATACACTGTTATGAAAAAATACATTTTATAACAAATGAAATAACACATTCGACATGTTTAACACATTTTTTGACATGTATAATGTCAAAAAATGAAATAACACATTTGAAGCCAATTACGTGAAATGAATTATATGTCTAAAGTACATTCTAGAAAACATTTTTTCATTTTACAGATTACATTTTGTTTTTGTGAAAAATTATTAGAAATTAACTTCTTTTTGAAATATATTTAGCTCTAATATTGATGAGTAAAATATTTTCATGTGTTCTTCATTTAATCTACAGGGATATTAATATGGTTATAATTATATGCTGGTCAATGTTTCCAAAATGATTAGAAAGACACAAAAGAAAATGACTATAGATGTATTTTTACATTCATCACATTAAGAATGTAACTATAGAATAAAAGAAATTGCATTTATAAATAACTTATCCAAGTGAGCAGAATTTATATAAATTACTCCATTTTTTTTTTCAATAAAACAAAATTTAATTTAACAGGTTAACTATACAAATTTTAAATTGTGTATTCTTTTTTTTAAATAGTTTCAATGTAATATTTGAACCAAATTTTTTTAAAAAAAAAATCTTAGTTAAAAGGAATATTACATTCACATGTATTAATAAATTAATTCAAATTTATAGGCTGAGTGTTATTTTCAGCAATATTTTAAATAAGATATGCATTCTGAAATATTGTGTATGCCCTAATAGAACTATGATATTAAGGGTTTTATAATTGTAAATGTAATAAATTCATGAAGTTTACCCCATTCAGGACTGGGTAATTTTCCCTGTTCAGCCTAATTCCATTTAAAAATTCATATAAAATCATTACTGTAATAAGATACACTGAAATTTATAGTTTATAATCATTTTTTCCAAATTCCATAAGTTCCGAAATCAAATGACACAGGTGTGATCAGGGCCTCAAAACAAGGAAAACGCAATCTTACATATGATACCATGGTCCCGAACGGGTTAAGGTACTTTTTTTCTGTAATAAATTTCCTTATACAAAAACAAAATGGCAGATCAAGAATTACAATGGATTTTCTAATTTTTCACTGAAATATTTTAATATCTTTTCAATGAAAAAAAAATAGCATTTCTAATGAAATGCTGAATTTTTCTATAATTTCACAAAATAATAGAACATAAAAAATTAAAACAACTTAAAATCTACACAATATACATCTTTTAAATAATAAGTAATTTAAAAAAAAGAATTAACAAGAGTAAAAATATAAAAGCTCAGAATACTTGGCAACAAAATAATGATATATTCTACATTTAAAAAAGATATATGATGGTTCAAAATAGATTTGCTACCACAAACTTTAACTAATGCTGAATTTATGATTTTCAGAGATATTTGCACTTTTAATAAGGTCTGATTTATAGCTTTTGGTTTGAAGAAATTTTTAGCAATTATAAAAGAATTATTCAGGATAAATTAAACCTTTAATGTAAAGTTTTCAGTTTTCTCGAAAATGTTTAAAGGATTAAAAAAATATGAGCTTAATTGCCTACAAAAATTAAGTTATGTAATTTCTAAATATTTCATTCCTTAAAAGAAATTGTGATAAATGCATAAATATTCTTATGATAGTGGAGTTTTTTAAAAAACTTGTTTAGCTATTGTAATAGAAATGCAAAAATATGTATAAAAAGCAATATGTAATTATGTAAAAAAATTTTAAATTGAAATAGTAATAGTTATTTCATGAATGTTATATAGAATTCTCACTACTACAATATTTAAAAACTAATGAAATTAAATACGTAACTTGGGTATACAGCAATAAATGAAATATCTTAGTACTGAGAGTAACTGATAAGCTTAAACATTCTAACAAATACAGAATCTAAATACATTGTGCAACTAAAAATGAAGCTGGAGATAAATACTGGTATAATATTTAGTTATACTGTGGTATGTAATGAGGAAATGGATAATTTGCATTCTGGTGAGGTATTAGCAATTCTGAATCAGGTTCTGGAACAGAAAATGTTAATAAGTCATAATTAATCTGTATTGATATGATGTTAATAAATTTAATAAAATTTTCATTTTAACAGCAAGTGTATAATTTTATTATATTTCAATTTTTACACTAAAGACAATGCTCATAAAACAAATGTTAATTAATAATTATTAGCAATGTTTTCAGGCATTGCTATGCAAAATGTATAAGTTAATGTTACAGAAAGAAAAGATATATATTTTAGTAAGAATTTCTAAATAAAGAAAAAATATGTACTAAATACAAATTTTTTTGAAAATGTAATTAATGAATAATATTATAATTAGTTCATATATTAATAATTATTTGAAACTTACAAAAAGTATCCTAAAAAATTTCTTAAAATACAAATTTAGAATATAATTGCTATGGGCTGAATGTAATTATTATTTTTAAAAACTTATATAATTTACCTTCCTCTGGATGTGGACTTGCTTCGGCTCCTTGTTCGACTTCGACTAGCACTGCGACTTCTGCTTACCGAAGGACTCGCGGAATGACTCTGACTTGCTGAGCGACCTCGAGATCTAGATCTACTTCGACGACTCCTAGGAGGAAAAACAACATTGATAAAAAAGGAAAGAAACATAACAAATAGTTACAATTTATGCTGACTGAAATTAATGAATTATGTAACTACGCAAGCATGTCTATTCATAAACGCTATTAAAAAAATAAGAAACTTAAAAATAAAAATTTTAGGACACAACAGTGAAATAATATTAAAAAAAATACTTAAATATTACTAAGCATGCAAACCAAGGAAATAAATTAATATAGCAACTGTTTTTTTAGATTGTCTTTAAAATTACTAGTCATTTTTTTAATTAGCTACAGAAAAGATCAAATAAAATTGATAGTAATTAATATTACCATAATGTAATTAATAGTTTTAAAGCAGTTACATGACTCATAGAATATGTATGAAATATATGCATGTAACTTAATTACAGTAGAACCTGTTTTTGTGCGACCACAAAAAAATTCTGCAGTATTTCGACAAATTGGCTTGTTATATGTAAGAATTCATGAAATTTTCGAATATTTTTTGTGCAGTTATTTTTATGCGGTTTTTATCAACTGCACAAAACAGGTTCAACTGTATAATGTTTGATTACTAGCTGATTAGTTTTATTTGTTCCAAAAATTATGAAAAGATAGTAAAACAAATTAATAATGTAGTTACGATATACTATCATAAATTTGGAAATGTTTTTGTTGAAATCCGTTTAAATAAGTCCTTAAATGCTTTAAAATTTAAAGTATTGGGTATGGGAAAATATCTTAAAGATGAGTTTGTGAATGAATTAAATTCATGTTTCAGTGAGAATTTATGTAAGAAAATCAACAAATTGGCATGGTATTACTATGTTTTTAGCCCTACATATATATGTATTGGTACCCCATATATTGCTGCAGTTCATCAAGTTGACAACTATTTGGTTGCAAAAAGTTTCAGAATTATTTTTGGTTTTTTTTTATATATTCGATAATGTTTAAGAAAATTTACTTCCCGTCGATTGAAGAATATATAAGGGTAAGAAGTATGTTAAAGGGGGTTTCAATTTTAGCTCTGAACTATCAATCCTGAAGAAACTGGGATGATTACCTAAACTTAATTATTTTAAAGGTGCTATAAGTAGTAGCTTTCATTGGTAGAAACTTCTACCACTTTGTGCATAATTTTTTATTGTATTATCATAACAGAAACTTTGTTATATTACCAAGCTTGAATGAACCCTGAAAAGCTCACAATAATATTATAAAATAGTCATTAAATAACCAGTTGAGATATATCTCATAACCTCTGAAGAGCTATTTTTTAACTAGAAAGATACATTTAATTTTGCCCCATTATTGCAAAAAAATTATTTATGACAAAGCAATTTTATTTAACTACTCTAATCAAATCAATAATGGGAAAATCTTAGCAATTTTAAATTATACTTTAAAAGTAAATACATAGTATTCATACACTCAGCAGTTAATGCATGCATATCTATTAGTATTATAAGTTTTATATATTAAATATTTTGTATCGTTCAGAATGTGAGTGAGTGAAAGAGAGTGAGACACATATCAATTTTGCACTGCAAAACTGCACAAGCGGCTATTGGTGACAGCCCTCATAATTTTGAATCAGGATCAAGTCATCAGGATGACACCTGTGCTGGCATTCCCCTCTCCTAACTTTCACACCAACAGGAGGACATTTAAGCCTCAACAAATTTAATATACATCAGCCCCCTTTACACAGTGGGTCTTCAGTGGTTCTAGGCTCAAACTCATGATACTGTAGCCACAAGTATTTGACCTTGACACGGTAGCCACAAGTATGTGACCTTGACCACTAGGCTACCTGTAGCCACATCATTTAGAACAGGGGCCAGCAACCTTTTAGCTGTGGCGTGCCGAACCAATCTAACAATATGATTCAGTGTGCCACTCAGTAGGGCATTTTTGAAAAATTCAATTCTCAATATAATACATGCAGAGTTAGAGAATAGAGGTCAATAATATAGATTTACAGTTTACTATATATTAATTTTGCATCATTTAAAATATTTCTTAACATAAAAATAGACAGCATAAAATATAACTAGTTCTTCAATAAAAATTTTAAAAATTAAAACTGTACATATATTATGTACTTTTAAACTTATTTATATATTAAAATAAGAAATAGATAACATAAAATATAAGTATTTCCCTTCATTAGAGTTCAATAAAAAAAAATAAATAAAATTTTTAATGCAAACCTAGTGCTGCACTGCTCTTCTTTCATATTGCAAAAATCAAATGTGTAATTTGTGACTTTCAATTCAACACTATTCTGAATATTTAGTTGTTAAACAATTTCTGTGAGAACTTGGAATATTTTTCTTATTAGGAAAGATTTTTTATTTAGATAAGTAGAACCCAAAGCGGAAAGCACAGTACATGTAGTTTTCCCTCTTCAAACAATTAAATCTCTAACAATGGCAGTCTATAATTTATAAAATAGCTGTAAATGTATTTTTAGAGTTAGCTTTCAGATTTTTTCATAATTCCACAAATGTCTATAATTCTGGTCAAATATACAGGTTTGTCAAATACGGTCCATTACAAATTTATCAACTTCCATCCATTCAAACTGACAAATTTGTTTAGCAGTGCAGAGTGCCAGTGAGAATCATACTGTGTGTCACATGTGGCACACGTACCGTAGGTTGCCGATCCCTGGTTTAGAATGTAATGAAAAAGAAAATGTACATATATATATAGAAATCAAAAGATAAAAATATTGTTTTGTAAATAACATTTTTTGTAAAAGAGAAGCCCGCCTTTTATCCTTTAAGTCTACTTAGTATATAAAAGTTAAGGTACTAATCTTCTAATTTGGCATATAAAAGCTAATTATTTGATTTTAATCTATTTATACTTAAGTTACACTTTTTCGATTATTAATGAAATACCAACAGTTAAAATTCTTTTACTTAACTAACCAAACTAAAAAATTTTGTAAACTTTTAAAAATTGAGTGTAAAATATTTTTAAATTTATAGATCACAATGTTAAAATTCTCTTTATGTAAAATGTACAAAAGGATTATATTTTACTTTTCAATTACATGCCACTTTGCAAAGAAAATTTGCTGTTAAAAGAATATAAGTAACTTTTTAATAGCAAGAGGTACCGAACAATATTTTGCTCATTGTTTACAATAACTTTGAAACTTCATATATCCGTGAAACAAAAATAAATTTTTTTAATGTATAGTATTTTTCCTATTCAGCTAATAATTTAAAAAACAAGTTGCTATATAACTAATTCTATTATTAACTATCTTAAATTAATTATTTGATTTCTAATGATTAAAAAATATTTATTTAGCAAAATTGTCTATCTCAAAGTATCTCTGTTACTTATGTTTATTTCTATATAATGTCAAACTTTAAAAGAAAACTCAAATTGAATAAAAAAATAATAAAATTAATCTTGAATATTTAATTAACAGGTTTACATGTATCATTAACTAAATCTTCACAAAAATTAAGAATATCAACAAAAACAAAACAAAAAACTTTACCAAAATATGTATATATAACTTGCAGCTCTCATTATTTAAGAACATTTAAAGTTTAAAATATAAGTAGCCTTTTTTTTTTCATTTTGACTTACCTTAAAACACTGCTTCCATGACACATTCAAACAGTGTTTAAAATCATTTATAAAACTTACAAATAATTTAATTCTAATTTTTTTCTGGTTCAAGTAACATTTTCCTATTTAACTCTAATTCTTTTAAAAGATTTTCCCTATAAATAGTTTAAAATTAATTTTTTAGGAAAATTATCTTTAAATCTAGACCAGGATCTTTTTTTCCTCATTTCCAAAAAATAATTAGAAAATTTTTTCCCACTAGCATAAATAGAATTTAGCAACAGTTAAAAAAAAACAATTTGAATACCTTGAATTTTGAAGTGCATAACCAGAATAGTTATTTTTGACTGTGTCAAGGAAGCATTAGTGATGTTGAGAGCTCAATTGGACTTAATCAACATTGAAGTTCTATGCTGAGAAGATTGTTGATCAGTCTACCAGCCACGAAGCTAGAGCTAACGACGACCCATAGCATTTCTCGCAGGTGTAACAAGAGTGTTGCTTAGAAGCTCAGCACTCAAATGCTGAGATGGCAGCATTATCTCGAAGATCATCATTAATTACAGGAAGAATTTGTTGGCCTTCTCGGCGAAGTCTATGTAGTATGATTAGTCGATCCTGATGTGACTTGCAGATCTCGAAGATTACACTCTATTCGATGCAGCGATTAGTGAAGCATCAGGATGTATCTAGCCGAATTTACGTGAATCAAGCAGTTTTGGCCTAAAAAATATGGTTAAAAAATTATTACAATGCTTCCCGGATTTTATTCTTTTAAGCATTGTATTTTAGTGATCTTTTTTTAAAAATAAAAAGCAAAATAAAAACTATAAGATAACTAATGGAAAAATAAAACAAAACTTAAGCACCTTTGATTTGATTAAATTTAATCACATCATAAATTAGCTTTTAGAAATAATTTTCATAAATTAAAAAAAGCAAGTAATTATCTTCCAACTCATGGAACAAAAACACTTAAAATTACCCATAATTCCAATTTCTGTGTAAAATAGATGATGATAAATAGTAAAAATGTTAATTTTCTTCTTCCACTGTAACTAATCAATTTCAGTATTCCATATTTCTACCATTTAATCTTTCAGTACATATTTTCCCTTTGAAAAAAATTAACCATTTGAAGAAATATCAAACATTCAAATCAAGATGATGATAAAATCTACCTTAATAAGACTAAATCATGAAATATACATGTTCCATGATAATTAAGTTTCAATTCCAAAAATCATTGAAAATGACTTTACCATTTGCTGACACGTTTGCAATCTCGTGCATAATGTCCCCTTTCGCCACAGTCATAACATCGATCATCTGGGTGGAATGGCCGAGGAGGTGGCCCCCTAAATGAACTTCGTGAGCGTCCGGTTGAGAGTTCAACCCTCACTCTTCTTCCACATATTAATCTAAAAAAAATAACAATTAATTAGTTAACAAAAGATTAAAAACTGTAGCATGAATGAAATTTATAATAAGGTGACTCATATTTTTAAGAGAGGAAATTTCAGCAGCAAGTTTTTGTGTGTTTTAACACACATTAATTTTTTTAACATTTTTATTTGTGACTTCATTGGATGTTTGGAAACAATTTCAGAAAATTTTAAAAATCTGGAAACCAAATCTACTTTTTTTTAGATATATCAGCTGGTTTTGATTGAAATTCAGAGGCAAAAGAAAAAAAGGAGGCAACTGATTGAAATTTTTATATTGAAATTAATATTTTTAACTTCATGATTAATTTTTTTATTACAAAGTATTGATAGAAACATCCACTTTTCAATTCTCTGTGAAAAGTTTTGTTTCTTTTACCATTATCATTGTGTATTACTTTTTTCTGAGGAGCACAAGAAATACTGTGGATAATTCAGGAATATTCATATAATTTACCTGAATTTCATCCTTCCATCTTGATTGTTGCATTTTTTAATTTTCCTGTAAGATGAATGGATATATCAGCCAGTGGCATAACGGAGAATATCAGAGCCACCCTGCAAAGTCAGGTACTCAAATATGTACATGGTATCAGTCAGGCTTTGAGCCCACTAGAACCTTGTCCCTCCCCTTGTATTGCAGGGATAATGAGGGTATATGTTATGCCACTATTACCAGCAAGTATTTTATAAGACAAAATTTTTAGTTTGAATCAAATATACCAATAAAAATGATTAAACCAATGGTTAATACAGAAAAGCATACAAATTATTTCCTTTCATTTATATATATATAATTTAACAAGTTTAAAAAATATATGAAAGCACTGAAATCCAAAAATAATATACTCAATCCTTATAAAAGCCATATTTTAATTTCCAATTTTAATCTTGGTTGAATGAAGTCCTACCTTTATCTAAGACTATGCATCCTCTTTATAACTTTTAAAAATGCATTTTATCAAATCAAAACTGATTATTGTATACTAAAAATTTGCATATTTTGAATATTCATAATTTATAGAACTGAAGAAAAATTACACATTACAAATAATTATTATTAATGAATGAATGAATAAGAACACAAAACTCTTAAAATTACACTTCTAGTTTTACTTTTCTTCCAATTTCCTGATACATTTTCATTTCTAAGCAAGAACATTTCCAATAGTAACACTTTCTTTCTATTTAAATAGTGAATTTCATACATATATATAATTGCCATAATGCCTCAGAAAGTTTCCCAGACAGTAAAGTGGTTAGTGATGGTAACAGCTGTGCTGGTTCAGGTTCAAATCTCGAAGGCAAGGATGTTTGTATATGTATAGTGCTTATGTGGCATGGGGCACTCTAAATATTTGTCAAGATGCAAGTCCTCCTGCAAGGTTGATGGAAGGGAAAGAGAGGTGGAAAGGCTCCCTGAATAAACTCAGGGTGTTCTCCCTCAAAATTGGGGTGGAAACAAGACAAATTGTACTGTCACCTGCATAGTGCTCAGAGCTGAGGCTAATAATAGGCATATAAACTAACCCATTGCTGTGATGTATTGTGTGGTCCTTGGTTCAACACCTTTAATTGGGTGGCATTAGAAACAGCAACAACATATCTCAGAAAGAAGTGTTTTCCAAGATCATGATTGAATAAAAGTCTTCTTTAATACTAAAAGTTTACTCTCTTTCAAATATATTGTTTACATATTTTATTCAGTATCTTCATAGTTGCTTTTTCCTTCATATAAACTTACTTTCATTTCTTAATTTTTGTTTTATTTCATAGGCAGAAATTTTCAAGAATAAACTTATTTTTCAAATCAATTAGAACTCTTTCTTTCTTGAGTTTCTAAAGAAAATTTAATTTCTGTAAAGTTTTAAAAATAAATTTTGCTTTTAGATATCATTGTACCTTCCTCTAAATTTAAGAATTTAGCTTTAAAAGGAAAGGAAGAGTACATTTTAGAATTTTACAACAAATCTAAAATTTTTATTTCTTTAAATAAACAAAAATTTACATCACAATTCTAATTTTCTTAGATAGTTATGAGAGTATTTATAAATTAATATGAGAAACAAAAAAGTAAAAAACAATATATAATATAAGGTTATAATAATTATCAGTTTCAGTAAAAGTATGTTTTGGATAAATTCTTCTTATCAATGTACTATAATAAATTTACAAACTTACTTTCCATCCAAGCCCCGTACAGCATCTCTAGCATCCCGTGAATCTTCAAATTCTACGAAAGCAAATCCAGGTGGATTCCTAGCTACCCATACATTTCTCAATGGGCCATAATAGCTAAATGCATCTTCTATTTCATGTTTGGTACCACAGTTTCCTAAGTCACCCACATAAACTTTACAATCTGGAGGACATCCACTATCTCTGTATCTGCTTGACATATTTTTCCTACACATAATCAATGTCATTAGGTGTTTTCCTTTTTAAAAAAATATTTATAATTCAAAAATGTACTTGTGAGTCAAGAGAAGACTAAACAGATTTTGATAAGCTTTCTCCCTTAGAAAATATATCATTAAAAATAATATATTTTCAATAAGCACATCAGATAAAATCTATTAAAAAAATAAATAATTTTCAGCATAAAAATTTTTTTCAAGAAGCTTTTGATAAAGATGGAATTTATAAGGCATTTGCCTATGTACAGATGGACCTCCATTTTGCAAACCTCTATTTTACGAACTTTTTACTAGAAACCAAGCATGAAAAGTATATTGAAAATAGATCAATATTTACTGAATTTTCTACATAAAAAGCTTTTTGGGGATTTAACTATGTCATTAAATAGAGGTCTGACTGTATTTCTTAAGAGCAGTTTTTCTACATTATTTTTACTGAGTAAGAGTACGGAATTAAGTGATACAGAAAAAAAATCTTAACAGCTATACAAAAATTTATTTAAAATGAACAATATTAATAACACTATCATGTTAATAGTTTCAAGGAATATAATAGTGATATCACAATATATTGAGTAGCTACATATTATGAAAATTGATCAATTTCTCCAAATAAAACAACATCACAAAATGCTGCCATTGTATGCACAAAAAAATTATTGTGTTTGTATATGTGTGGGAAGAGTTTTCCAAGGCTGGTTGCATATCTTGGCATTTGGTGACATATTTCATTTGACATATTGGATGACAGTATAATATGTAAGTATCATGTATTGATAATATTTAGTACATTACAGATAAATAAGGATTAAGGCAAATACTAAATAAATTTTTTATATCATTAATTTAAATGAGTAGAAAAAGCACTTTAATCAATATAACTGGTAAAAACTACTTCAAGGATTCCCCTAGGTAGTGAAAATACAATAATTCAGATTAATCATGCAGGATCAACTGTTTTGCTTAAGATATATGACTGTGTATGGGGTATTCAACTAAGGATTAGAAACTTAATTAAAAACAGAGATTATTTTGCTTAGTTTAAATTACAGAGAAAAAAATCCTAACACACACAAATACGACAAAACAAACATTTTAGTAAACCAATTTTGTATTTTTCTTTTAAGTGAATTTATATTTAACTATATAGAGCTTCATATTTTTGCTGCTTCCAGTGATAAAAAAATCATAATTACACATTTGGCCTAGGAATACACTGTTTCTTCCAAAAATTGAAAACTACTAATATGATAAATTAGACATGAATACTTGAAAAAAAAACTCTTAAGAGTGATCAAATGAACCTCAAACTTAAAAATGATAGTTATGAAAAAATTATAGATCATAGTTAACTGAATATAAATAAGAAATATTAATTGCTAAATGTATTGCTTACAGAGGCTCATCATATTAGAAATAAGTATCTTAGTTCCTATGAATTAGCCTATTGACCAAAAATTGACGATCTCAAAAGAATAAGCGCCAAAGTTTGTTAACATACATAACTAAAAACATACTTAAATTATATTTCATAAGCTAAATTCCATTATTAAATAAATACTGTTCTGTTTTAAATAAAAGAAATATCGGTACTTAGGCACTATTGCAACAATGCCAACATTCAAGATAACTCGCCAAGTTGGCAACCCTGATATCGCATGTGTTGTAACCACTGAATTGACAACCATGTGCTTCATTTCATATACTGTTGCCAATATTGTTGTAATAATATGTAAGTATCAAATATGTAATAACAACTAAAATATTCAGGTATCTGCTTGTTTTGAAATAAGTATTCATACTGTATCCATCAACATGTTTTATCTTCAACAGAATGATCCCATAACTTCAGAAATATTCCCCAACATTTTATTCCTTAGAAGGTAGATTCTGAATTTTAAGCATTTCCCATGCACAATATGAAAAGAAAAATAAAATGTAATTGCATTCAAGCATGTACAGGAACAATTTTTTGTTATTGGCTGTATACCTCAGTATTTGCAACAGTTTTTGATTTGGCAAAATAGTAATTGTTCTAATATATGGCAACATTTTATATACCCTCTAGACCAGAGTTTTCCAAACTTTTTTGTCTGATAGACCCCTTGTGGTTTTCGTCTGGAGAGACACCCTTATCTAAATTATTTTTGGGAAATTTATACTTGCCCCTTTAACACTGATACACTAGATATGTAAAAAATTAAAATTTTTAATTTGTAGTTGAATTTATATTGTTTGGGGAACGCTTAATGACGCATGTTAATGAATAACAAATTACTTATTAAGATTAATTGCAAAAAATTAATGTAACATGAAAAATTGATTGCAAAATTTTAAAGCCTTTGTAACGATGGGCAATGTTACATGGTGTCAAAAAACAACATTTTAACATTTAATATCAAACTATCAGGTTTAACCTAAAACCTTTCCTTTTTTAATATCTGTCAGCTGTTTTACCCCTCCACTTTTGAATTAAATCACACTAAGAAAGTAAGTGCTGTTTTTATATATTTTTTTTTCTTAAATGTTTTAAATTTTTGTATTGTTTATATATTTTTTCGCATCCACCTTATCTCTCTGTATTCACTTGCCGCTATTGTGGTTTAACTGGCGCCATCTGTTTTGGCTTGGGCCTTTTTTTGTTTTTTGCCAAGGGTGTGGGGCTCCCAATTTTACCGACCTTTCCATGTTTTTATTTCCGGAGCCCTGCTTATCTAATATTCATTTTTGCAAATTTATCAACTTAAAAGTCTTTGACAGCTGATACTACTACTTACTTTAAAAGAATTAAATTTCTAATTGTAGTGAAGTATAGTGTTTAAAACTTAAGAAACACATGTTAATGAATAAAATTAAAATTAAGATTAATGCAAAAAATAACTGTAACATAAAATAACTGAACAAATATATGCTTTTAATGAGGGCAATGAACATGGTGCTTCAATAACAAATTTTTAACATTTAATATCAATCTAGTTAGGTTTAACCTAAATCTCCTTTATTAGTATGTGTCCAGTTTTATACCCCTTTCTTTTTTCGTTTTTGAGATTGAAACTCCCTCTCACTAAGAAAAGCTATTAAAAACTTTCTTTCAGCATTCCATAATTCACGACAAATAACAGGTATGTCTTTTTAAAGCCAAAATTGCTGACATCCATTTCTAAACTTTATTTTAAGATGGTTAGGATCTATTCTGATCAGTTCATGTTGTAATGACATTTTCTTTCAATGTGACTATACATGAATTCATTGTCTACTGTAGTATTACTATAAAAAAAGCAATCTCAAACATAGTTTTAAAATCCGAGTAAAAGGCATTTAAACGTTGAATGTAAGTTAAAATGCCCTGACGTTGTGTGTGACAAATTGAGAAAATTCATGATGACCAATATTATACTTTTTTAATTTAATTCTGGAAAGAAATACTGAAATGATCCTTGTCATGATAAAATTTATGCTGTCACATATAGTAACCACAAATTAACCTCACTAAATTTAGTAAATAAATTAGTTAAATTGATAAAATTTGGGTTTTTCTACTAGATCAAATTTCTTTTAAAGGTTAAAATGACCTGGTTTAATGAAAGCCTCTATCCAAATTATTTACCCCCAATTATTATTACCCCCAAATTATTTTTAAACTGGCATGGACCCCTTGCAGGCCACAATAGACCACTTTGGGAATCACTGCTCTAGACTTAAACACATAAGTTCTTTAAAATGTTTTTAAATTTTATCCCTATTTTGAATATTTTTAAAGTTTGGGGGTATGCGATTAAATGATGAAGATATCTAAGTTAGTTTTAGCAATGAATTCCCTAATCTCCACAGGAGAAACAGGTAAATAAAATGTTTTTCTTATTATTTTGTTCTGCACTCTGCAATGAGTCTATGTTAGCGTACTCTAGAAGAAACCCAATAAGAACATGGAAGATTTCAAAATCACACCAAGAGAGGGGAGAGGAGGGTTAAACCACATTTTAACAAGTATTATTTATGAGAGTTTTCTTCAATGTTATAGATTTATGAAAGCATACTTAGTGATTTCATTATTTGGTGACAAAATTGGTATTTAAAAAAGGGCAATATATACTGCAATTATTGAAATTTTTCTCATATTAAAATATTTCAGTTTCACTAATTTTCTTTGTAAATAATTTTTTAAGTGTAGTATATTTGGTGAAAAACAAAGTTTAATTATGTAATCGTTGATTCTAAATGAAAACTTTTTATGGTGCTACTTATTTCCATGATTATTCATTTTTGTTCACTGAATTATTTATAATAATGAATGATCACAAAATCATTTTTTACTTTCATTTCTTATTACACTTATTATATAATTTGCAATTAGTTTTAACAAATACTATTGTAAGACGAATTCTAAAAGGAAAAGTTTTCACTATAATGCAAACAATAGCATATTTAAAAAAATAAATTATTATTGAAAGAATTTTTCTGTTTTTTTTTTTCAATTTGCCATACTTTTGATTTTTAGAATAATACAAAAATTTCCAGATTTTGGAATTTATATTAAGGATAAATATGTTGACAATTTTAAAGGATGGGGAAAAATGACATACATTTTGTTTAAAATGATTCCTTACATTAAAAAGACTTAAATATAAGTTATAAGAATAACACAGAAATCTATCAATATAATTTATAAATACCAATCCTGGAAATAGCGTCTATTGCACAGCGAAAGTGAAAATAAAACAAAAATATCTTCGGTTGAGTTGTTCTAATACTACAAAAGGATATTATATTTAACGAATAATTCAAAGTAAAATGCTAGTGAAATTTTCCAAAAGCATACAATGCTCTTGAATTATCTTATAAATAATTAAAATTACTGAATAAAAACTGAAAAGTTCTGAAAATTTGAACTGTTGACTGAAAAACTTAGAAAGTTCATGTTCAATTACAAATTTTGGGCTTATTCTCACTAATTTGACTAAAATGGTTAAAGAGCTATGATGTCCAATTGTATTTATATTGGGGCAAGTTCCATTTAATTATTTTAAGCCGTGGTCTTTCGACGAAATCCAACTGACTTTTTCATATCCATGAACTCTTCTCCCTTAACCACCAGGTTATCAAAATCTCATCAACAAACGACTGATCATTAATTAACAACACACTTACAAGAAACGTAAGGTTATTGGTGACAAATCGCATAATTTTGAATTGCGATCAAATGATGAAAATGACACCCTACTCTACAAATTTCTGCACATACCAACAAGAGAACTTCAATATTCAACAAATGTAATGTGCATCAGATTCATTATATGATAGATCCTTAGTAGGATTATTCGGATTCACGGATCAATTGAAACAACGCCAGACATGATTTGATTTTAATTTACATCGCACTTTGAAGTAAGAGGGCTATTAGCGGCGGACTTCGTTATTTTGAATCATGGTCAAATGACGAGGACAACACCTGAGTTGGCACCTCCCTCTCTAAACTTCCACAACAAACCAGCGGGAAAGACTTTGGACAGTGCCGATTTATCCATTGAGGGCTTGGGTGGGGGCCCAGAAGCCTCGGGTCCGGAAGGGCGTGAAAAGGCCCGGATAAGCTGGACTTAACCAGGTTTTCTGGTTATAAACTTCAATCCGCCAGCGCGAAGGGCGCCTGCAGATCTTCTACACCCAAGACCCGAAATTAGCTTAAATTGGCACTGACTTTGGGTCCTGACAGATTGAACATGCATGGTACTTTCCACATGGTGGGGTTTCAGTGGCTCTAGAATTCGAACTTTTGACTCAACGACGTCGGGCAGGAGTTCACGACCATGAGAACTTTGCTACCGTGGTCACTTAAAGCCTGACTAGCTCCAAGAACGTATTTGGCATAGGGGCGTAAAACCTGACTTTGCAAGGGGGCCCAATGTTCTCCGTTAAGCCACTGATTCTTATTTATTAACTTTACGAACCGATAAGTCCTCAATTATACATATTTAAACCTCTTGACAATTGTATAGCTATCTGCTTTAAATAATTAATTAACAAAAAATATTGCACAGAATTGTCATATTGACATTTGTTATTAACAATTGTTTTGAATTAAATTAAAGTACGAAAGCATAGTAAAAGAAATTGCCTTGAAATAAAATGCCAGTACAAAATTGGGAAGTCTTCATATACCATGAACATGTAAAGGAAAAAGATTATATGGTACCACTCTCTTCAATACAAGCATTAGCTGAGCTATGAACGTGTTTGCCATTTTAAGTAACGCCAATCAAGTAGTAATTTATGGTAAAAGCAACAACTCTACTCTGAAAGAAAACTGATTACGAACATGATATGGTCAGAATCTTGTTTAGATTGTTGGTCTATTTGGGGAAATTTCTTCTTAAAATTGTTATTTAAGATAAGATATCATTATTGAACGCCTCTTTAGAGCCATGTGAATTATGAGTAAATCAAGATTCAATAGTTTGTAGTATTTCTATCGAACAATTTTTTCAGTTAAACAGAAAAACAATACAAAAATATTGAAACCACTGAAGATACTTCATGGTCAACTAAATTCGTATTTATTTTCCAGTTTCGTTTTCATTTAGGTGAGTCTTGCTTAATTTGTTTTGGATTTTTATTTTTATTTTTAAGATAAATATATTTTTGTAATATTATAATGATGTATTTTATTTAAAAGTATATCCAGTAGTTAACCGAATATTGTATTTTTTTTCGGGGAGGGAGAAGCTTTACCCTGCAAAAGATTCGCTTTGGCTAGCTAAACGAAAATGAGAGTTTTCAAATAATAAAAAATCTCCCGTTATTATTGCGTTGCACTTCACATTTTATAAAACAGAGAAATTTCGCATTTTTTTGTTAATATTTTATAATTAACTTAAGAATGTAGTTACACTATTGTTTTAAAAACGAAGTTTGGAATATGAGAAACAGGATGAAAAAATTTAAATCTGTAAATTCAAAATATTTATTGTTTTCGCAAAAAGCTGAAAAACACGTTACAAAAATAGCAATATTTCTTAATTTTATTCGACTTTACTTTTCCCCTTTAATAATAATAATAAAAAAAAAACTTGATGAATGGTAAACATATTTTTCATTTCGAATGGTTTTGACACTACACGTAAACCTATTATAAAATTTATTTTATAAAATTATTTAATATTAAAATAACTGAGATTTATGAGAATTAACGTACATTGTGTACTTTAAACGGTAAAAATTTGAGAAAATTTGAGTATAATTGATCTTGATAAGGAGGTTCTGATGCAGCTGCCTCTGGCTTCAGCCCCACACACTTTTAGAAATATTTTGGTTACAAGTTTTAACACAACAATCCACTGCTTGAATGTGACAAAGGAAGCTTTGGAAATCTGTATCTAAGTTATTTATTACACCATAACCAGTAGGTCAGCTAAAACAATCACGGCTTTTGTTTGATCAAAGACTCCTTAACAATCCTTGCTCATTGATTGATTCTCATTTGCCGCGGTTTTTATAATTGTCATACTGGAGGCTTGACTTCATTATCATTATCTAAGACAGGGATAGATAAATAGCGGCCCACCAAAACGGTCAGAAAAACTGCTTTGAACCGAGACTTCTCTCCGTGAGGGATCAAAGATTTGTCTAGCATTTTTCACTATTAGGAAAACAGAATTCTTTTATTAGGAAAACAAAGTAAATGAAAGTGTTTCTCGTGCTAATTTGATATCGGGGGTAGTAGCGCCAAGCTGTTGTTTATGTTCGCCAAGATGGACGATAATATTACAATATGGTTACCTTGATATTTTTATCGTCTGTCGATGTGGTTGCCATGGGGATAACGTATATTAGAAATAACTTTTATTCGTTTTTTCCCGCTATAACCCTTTAATTTCAGACGATATCTTTAAAAACTTAACCATTTTCAGTTTAATTTTTCTATTTACGTCTTCTGTTTAATTCTGGGCTACTTTCGAATATGGATATTTCTAAGATGAGTGAGTACTAGAATATATATTTTTTTTCTTAAAAGAATAAGTATTGTGCTTTTAATTATATCGCTTTTACGTCCTTTGTTCGATGATACTCGTTGAAGGAACTTGCAGTGCAAGTTTCATATTGCAAGTTTTCACTACTTTGTAATTGATATTCTAAATTAATTTTAACATACATTATGTAATTATTTCATTCATAATGAAAAAAAAATGCTATTACTATGTGTTATCATTATATATATTCGTTATTTATAATTGTTTCTTTTAGCATTTATTTATAATATTTATTATTTAATTATTATCTTATTTATTTATAACTATTTCTTTTGTTTATTTATAGCTATTCTTATGTTTATTTATAGTTATGTATTACGAATTCTCTTATGCATTATTTTTATTTTTTTACAATTCGACGCTTCTTTTAATAATTACTATTATATTATATGATTATTATGTCGGAACTAATTTGATAACGGAGGTAATAGCGCCAAGTGCTGGCTTGACGTGATAGGATCCGCCAAGCAGCGCTTCTTGTTGCTGGAATGAAATCCAATATGGCGGCCTAGCGGTAATTTAATGATATACAATAATTTAAAAAAAATTTTTTTTGAAATACTTAAATTATTTCAAAAAAAGGGTTTTTGCGGCATGGGGTTCTCTAAATCGGGGCTTCAACCCTATTTTTTTTTCGTTCATTCAACAAAAAAAAATATATTGGTTATTTCCCGGTTTTCGTCCCCCAAAAAAATTTTTGATTCAGTTTCAAATGAATATGAATAATAAAATTTTTTGGCACTGAAATTATAATTTATTTCAAAATAAAAAGGTGCGGTAGGGTGGTTGGTACCCGGACCTGGCAGTCATGTCGGTTTGGGGCCCCAATACCACTGAAACCCCCGTGTGGGCAGCGTGCGTTTAAATCTGTCGAGCTGAAACGTCACTCCCGTTGGTGTGGTGTGGTGGGGGAAGGGGGGTGCCAGCTCAGGTGTCGTCCACGTCCGACCATGGTTCAAAAATTCTGGTCCGTTAAAAACCCCCGTGTAGCTGAACGTGCGACGTTAATATTAACTCAAACTCAAACTCTAATACAAAATGTAATTCTTAAAAATTTAATTTTTTTTTTTCTGGTACACTGTGAATTGATAACCAGTATGTACCGGGGACATAGAACGTCGGCGCATTTTTTATATCCTTATAAAATGGTTGACAACTGGGTTTATGATTCCCGGGATCTCCCTAAACCGTCTATACGAACTTTCGTGGGTGATCGCATGTTGAGATGCGAAAAATATAACTAATTAATATTTGTCTTAAAAAAATCGTTTAGTTTATTCAATTGCATTAAATCTGCTTTCTGCAAGTAGTTTCCTGTGAAACTGAAACAGAAAAGTACTACTGAACATCAAAACAGGAAATCGAGAAGCAATGTACATGTAATGGGTTCAGTCCTAGGAGAGCCCACATCCTTGGCGCGAATTTTTTTGGGTTGGCGATAATTGTGCCATCTTGGTAACCCTACTTTGATACACTAGATATGGTAAACCTGTTTCTGAAAAATTCGTATTTTGTCGGCGGGCATTTCGAATTTCATTTTGTTTGGGGGGAACCGGGCTGGAATGGTGCGTAAATTAGAAAGAATTTATTGAATAGTGTATGAAGGAAGGAATTTTTGATTGCTTAGAGTTATGAATGTCCTAAATGTTACGATCGGCATTATGTAACTTGGTCGACAATAAAACGCTTTCTTCGAAATTGCACTAGACACGCCGAAGGTATGTTCGACCATTACCTCGCAGAATAAAAATGGCGGGGCTCACACGATCATTCACTTAGCGATGAGACCTTCAAGACTTCTTAAAAATCTGTTGTTATGCTGTACCCTCCACTTTTGTAAGAAAGTGCTGTTTTTATATATATATTTTTTTTTTATCATAAATATTTAATTTCTGTATTTACATAGATTTTCATTACGCATCCACCTTATCTCTCTGTATTCACTTGCCGCCATCTCGTTCTGGCTTGGCGTTTTTTCGTTTTGTCGCCAAGGGTGTGGGCTCTCAGGATTTTACCAGCCGCCGAGCCGTAAGTCCTTTCGTGAGGTTGGTGAAAGGGTCCTGACACCCCATGGTTCTCTCCCTCAAAATTGGGAAAGACCAAGCCAAATCGTACTGTCCCCCAGTGACGTAACAAACACCACCAGGTCGTGGGAGGGGGCAGGATTCAAGGGGCCCCAAAGCCTGATATTGTAGTTTTGCAATCCTGTCTGAGATCTGGCTTGGGGTTCCAAACCTGATTTTTCAGGGGGCCCTAATATTCTTCGTTACGTCATTGCTGTCACCTGTATGGTGCTCAAAGCTACGGATAACGACAAGCGTAAATCTCTAGCTTTTCGCCGCGATGAATTTTGTGGGTCTCGATCTGACACCGTCAAAGAGATGGCATTAGAAACAAAAGCAAATAAAGTGTTTTATTACAAATGCATCGAAATTTCTACCGTGTGAAATTTTCCAATATTAGTTTGTGGCTTCACTGAGCTAAACGGGGACAACGTACAAGTTAAAAAAAAAATTCAAAGAACAAATAAACCAAGATATAAATAATTTTTTATAGTAATCAATTAGTCGAATTTTATTCTTTTTTCCAAAATTATACCGTTTTCTTAATACTGTTCTTAAAAAAAAAAATCATGATGTATTGCTAATTAATTAGAACGCGTTGCACTTGTAATGCCTACGAGTTCATTGTCAACGAGTGTGTATAGAATTAGAATCTTATTTCAATGAAATAAAATAATGGATTTAACTAATTGATTTCAATTTCATATTTTTAACCTATTGTTTTTTTCCTACGTAATGTATCCGAATTTTTTTAACCCTTCCGTCTCTAGTTACATGTTTTGTAGATTAAGATAACTACTTTTAAACTTTAAAACTGAGACACAAATATCAGTTTTTAAACAAAGCATTAAAAAAAAAAATTGATAAATAATTTCAGAGCATTCGTCGACATCATTGAGGGAGGGGGAATGCGCAAAGGAACAGAGCTCACCCGAGAAGGGTTTAGAGCTACAGACCGATCCCTCGGGAAACAACCACTCCCACGTCCAGACTTTATTGGAAAAAAAATCAAAGTTTAAATTTTACAAACATTCGAAGACAGTAAAATGACAAAATACAAATTTAAATGAAACTGCACTTAAGGGAAAACAGTGGGGAACGAAAACAAATATACAAAGCAAATATTAAAAATAATAATAACATAAAAAATATATTATGTGAGAAAAAAAAATAGGGTTAAAAAATTGGGGAAGAAAAAAAAAACCATTCCCACCTAAAGGGAAATTTGGGTCCCGGATTTAATAGGCAATTTTAATACATGATTTTAGTTTAAAAAATGGATGGGGAAAGGGTTTCTAACGATAGATTGGGGCCAATTCTTTTTAGCATTTTTAAAATGGGAGACCAAATGGAAATCCTTAGTCAGAGGACATGCAAACACATAAGGGCAGGCCCCCAACAGAACCACAAAGACAATTGGGGTATTTTTTAATTTAAAGATAAATAAAATAAGAAACAAATGAGCCAGGTTTTTGTTAAAATTGGGTAACGTAACGGGAATGAGGATTGATATCTAAATGGGGGGAAAGAAGGATTTGACTCGTAAGCCAGTATTAGAATGTGACCACCAACTCCCCCAGCCCTTTTAATTTTGAAGTGTTTTGATACAAAGAGCGGGGGGCGGGGACACTCCCCTCCCATTAGCGGTAGCGACTTTAAAAATTCTGCAATATCACATTAAAAAATTTTATGGGGCCTTAACACAGAAAATATTATAAAAGTTGCGACAGGGGTTATTTTTATTAAATTAAGATAGGCAGATTTATAGTGTTAGGATTTTAAAGGGAAAAAAATGGATAAACTATCGGTATAAATATTAATTTTAACTTTTTTAAACAGCCCCAAAAAACGGAGAATCCGATTGAATACCTCCGCTTGGAAACAGATTGCCATCTTTTAGGGAAAAAAAACTTTTCATTTTCATGGTGTTTCTAAATGAGTGAATTTAGAGATCTCATCCAGGATCTTAGGGCGGGGCCCGGACCTGGGTCCGGGCTTTTTTCGTTCTCTCTTTTAAAAATTGATCGGGATAATTTTAATTATATTCCCTTGCATATTCTCCAAAAAACAGGGAATTTCAAACTTCATGTCATCTGACAAAAAAGGCAAGACTATTATTATGTGATGACCATTGTCCATATCTAGATCTAAACCTAAAACCGTAAATAATCATTCAACTCATTTAGTTGCGGGCCCTTGGTCAAGTTGGGTTGGAGTCTGCACTTTTTTTCAAATTACCGTTTGTAATATTTGGAAAAAATGCTGCAACTGTCGGGGCTGTGACCAAGCCTCCTGCCTGACAGTCAATCAGGCCATAAATTATGCGGCTGGCCTAGAATTTTTCGCCTGTTAGCCTTAGCTTTGAGCACCTCAGGGGACAGTACGATTTTTTTCGTTCCCCCCTTCAGGGGGAAAACCCTGCGGAAGCCGGGGCTCCCCCTTCTCTTCCCCCTTTCCCCCAACCACAGAGGACACGGCTGACGGCGATTTAAATACCCCCCCGTAAAGGCCTACATTTTCAAACATCCCTGTGTTCTCCGGGTTAACCCCTCCCTACGACACCGTATCGCGTCGCTAACCACTATACCGGCTGTCTACTTTTTTTAAATCTTAAGTAGGGCCTATTTTTTTCATAGGGGAGGGGGCCCCAAAAATCGTAGGGTTTCTCTGGCTCAGTGCCTTAATGTCTTAAAATGTCCCTGCTCTCATCAATTAGTTTCATCCAGATTTATTCTGTGTATTAATTTATATTTGAATTCTGCATTTTAAAGAGTCCTAAAGAGATTGAAAATATTATTTTAAAATGATACTTGTTTATTCTAGCAGAAAATTGCCTGGAAGAGAACTGAATTTGCATCTAATTTTGTTCACTTACGATTGAAGAATTTTTTCCCCCACAACAATTGCTTAAGTGACATAAATCACTTTAGTTACGTAAGATTTGTAATGCTAAAAATGAGTAAATTTGAGGAACACTTTTAAAAAAAAATTGACTAATCCTGTAATTTTTGTGTTTGTGTGAATTTATTGCATTATCGTGTTATTGTTTTAATGAGAGAATTTTTTCTATTACTTTTTAAATCATATTTTGATAATTCTAATGTGAAAGGTTTCAAACATTTATATAATCCATAATTTAATATTTTTCTCATAACTTTATTAAGATATTAATGTTATATCAATAGATATGTAAAATTTCAACGTTGTCAGAAATAGTTTTTCAAAAATGTTCCTTTTGTGTGTTGAGATTATACATTTTTGCGAGATTGCGACTTAAAATAAAAGCTTATTAAAAAAAAAAAGTCATTACACTTGGCGCGTAGAACTCCTATATCAAATTAGTTTCAAAAGGAATAAATAACCTACTAATGTCAAAATGCCTCCAAAAGGATCAATTTCTTCAATCTTGAAGCTGAGATTACGATGGTAAGCTCGTCTGTAATTTGTAGTTGATATACGAGTAATAGAGAGGCATTTTGTAAACGTCCTATTTATCTTCGATCATGATTCAAAATTGACGAACAAGAAGTCTCAATCCACCAATTCTTATAGGTCTTATTTCGAGCCCCCCATCCCACTAGAACGTTCACCCTGCGGCAGGTGACAATATTTTATATCAAGGTCATACCACCCTCCACGCGCCTTCCGTTTCCCCTTGAAAGCTTTTCGAAAGCATCGATAAGCCAAAC
The DNA here is from genome assembly GCA_019973955.1 of Trichonephila inaurata madagascariensis. NCBI lineage: Eukaryota > Metazoa > Arthropoda > Arachnida > Araneae > Nephilidae > Trichonephila > Trichonephila inaurata. The sequence goes on along the minus strand of BMAV01017086.1, from coordinate 61 downwards.
GATTTAAAAACTAGTTTTGGTAACCTGAAAAATCGAGTCATCTTCTAAAACAAGTTCGCGC
>BMAV01017085.1:14074-28988 GCA_019973955.1 Trichonephila inaurata madagascariensis | reverse complement strand
AAAATATTCTCCTTTTGTGAAAAAGGAGAATATTTTGAAAATGGGTCATTCTATGTTCATTTTTTGTTAAAATATTGTACTTAAATAACTTTTATTGTAATAATATTCTTAAAGAAATTTAATATACATTTTCTAATCTAAGTGACATTAAATATCATAAATATTATCCATTTATACGCTTTTGCAAAATCACGGTTCCGTACATAGTCGAATACCTTAAATATACATTATTCACAATTCCTACTATCAGATCACTCTCCCATATATATATATATATATATTTGTTTATATACATATCTTGTTTCAATTTTCATTCGTTAATAAAATAATTTCTATTCATCCATTGAAGTTCAAATACATCTTTTAAACTTGTAGTGGATGACACTTGATGTTAATACAGGATTTCAAATATTAATTCTTTTATTAAATTAAAAATGAATAAATAGTTACAAACAAAAATAATAGTCCTACAGCATATATAGAAAGGAAAATTATCCGTTGTGTCTCTATAGCGCGTTGGCTTTCTAACCCAAAGGTTGCGGGTTCGAATCCCACAGCGGATGGCCTAATTTCTGAGAAAGTGATATATTTTTTACTATACTACTTTATTAGAATAAGTAAAAAAAAATTAATTAATCAATAGTACCATACAAAAAAAAACTAGTCCAACACCCTATATAAAAAGGAAAATGGAAAATTGCAAGGGAAATCGCTTTCTAATTGTCACTTATTATTGTGATTCTGTCATATGTATATATATATTCATATTAACTGTAACTATTTAATAAAAAGTAACTAAAATAAAAATTTTCTATGACTTAAGTTCTCTGGATTTGACTTGGAAAAAAAAATTTATATTACTTTTTTTTTATTCTCAAACATTTGTACGAGTATATTTACAATGCAATTATTTTTCTGATAATTACTAAAAAAATAATGGATTATTTTCGTTTCATTAAAACCATTTAATTAGTAAACACGATACTCAAAAACACTCGTGTTTACAAACCAGACTTAAGAAAAACAATTGTAAAAAGTAGAATATAATCGATGCCTTCTGCACCAAAATATTATGTTGTGTTTAAGAAAGATAATCATGTGTTATTTATTATTCACATGTTTTAAATAAACTCAGTTTTTAATTACATTACTTGTAAAACATGTTTAGGTAGACGCGAAGTTGATCAATTTTTTTGGTATTTGTGTTTCGAGTCCAATGTATTCAATATTTAAAGAAAATTTCAGCCTTTTTTTTAAGCATATATTTTTAAAGCTATTAAGGTGTTTTAGGAGTGTTAAATTTCTCTAGAGGTCTGAAAGTATAAGCAATTTTCAAACATTTATAATTCTTTTAAATTTAAATTAAATGATTCGAATCTCTTACACATTATTTATAAAAGAATGGGGCTTCAGAAAAGTATAAAACGTTTAAAATATAATCATAATTTTAAAAATCACTTAAGCATATGAAAATTCTATAATAAATATTAACTAACTTTTGCGTTGCGCAAGCTATTTTCGAAAATAGTAACCTCTGATGTGTGTGTGTGTGTTTAAAACTTTATAGAATTATATAACAGGCACCATACTCTTTAAACCCTACCTAATTTTAGTATTATATATCTTTTGTATTTCAAAATATTTGTAAAATATTGTAATTTTTTAAATATTTTTTAAAAATCTATTTTTTTTATTTATTAAAATATCTACCGTAAAATCCGGCGTATAGCACGCACCGGCGTATAACCCGCACCCATACTTTCAAGCAGCATTTTTTAATTTTTAGGTATATTCGCCGTATAACGCGCACCCTCATTTTTACGAAAGAACGAGAAATGTGCGTGTACAATACTGGTATGTTTTTAAACCATTTATTCGAGGCATTATCCCAGAATTTTGAAAAATAGTATGTTTTTAGAATTAGAATCCATTAATTTCATTAGGTATGTCGTTTCTTTCAAATAAAAAGTAGTCCGATCAATGTAGAAGTCTAATTTTACTTACGCTTTTCTCTTTTTTTTTTATTTTTGAAACTATCATTTTTTTAAACCCGGCGTATAACGCGCACCCCTAAATTTTAACCTCATTTTTTGTGTTAAAAGTGCGTGTTATACGCCGGATTTTACGGTAAGTTATTATTCTATTTATATAAAAATAACTACAGTGTAATAAGAATACATTTAACTTTATAAATCAACTTATAGCTAGTATATATAATTAAAGCTACTATTTTAGAAAATAGCATGCGTGACGTAAAACTTAATAAATATTTTTTATAGAAAATTTTCTTATTTTCATATGTTTATAATTTTTAAAATTATGATTATATTTTAAACATTTTATACTTTTCTGAAGCCCCATTCCTTTATAAATAATGTGTAAAAGATTCGAATTATTTAATTTAAATTTAAAAGAATTATACCTGTTTCAAAATTGTTTATACTTTCAGACCTCTAGAGAAATTTAACACCCCTGAGACTTTTTAATGCTTATAAGATTTTTTTTTTTCATTTTCATAAATTATTTACTTTAAAAACCAGCATTATTTTTTAACACACGTTAGGATATGCAAAGAAGAGTACTTGTTTTCAAGACAAATAACTTGAAAATCTTTAAACTTTCTAAAATATGTACAGCAAATTTTGAAATTATTTTTTAAGAAACTCAACCGAAGTACTTTTATAATTGTATGTTTTATTTATTTATTTATTTATTTTTTTTGTAATAGGTTTCCAAAAACTAATTTCTTGCTTTTTGAATTTTTGACATAAGAAAACATTCACAACAGGTAAAACATAATGAGATGGCTGAAGAATAATTTCAGTTTTAACGCAATAATGATTAAGAATATCATTGTGTTTTTACGCATGTCACATTTTACGGGTGTAAGAGGGTTCGAGTAAGAAACAGACATGATTTAAACTTAATTTTTTTATTCAACCATTAGCATTTATTAGAAATTATAAGAATGCACTCTCTCTCCTTATAACTAAACCCGAAGAGCAATAAAGATAATATCAGATATATAGAATCACTTATCTTAAGAGGTCTGGGGGGTGTTAATTTTGTTTCGAGTTGTGAAAATATAAAAAATTTTCAAACAAATATAATTCTTTTAAAATTAAATTAAATAATTCGAATCTCTTACACATTATTTACAAAGGATTCTGTCTTCAAAATAGTACAAAATGTTTGAAATATAATCATAATTTTAAAAATTAAAAGCATACAAAAATAAGAATTAATTCTGTAACATATATTAAGTACTTTTTGCGTTGCGCACGCCTTTTTCTAAAATAGTAGCCTCTGATATATAAAACTTTATATAACTATAAAATGCATCATACTCTTTAAACCCTACATAATTTACGAGTGATATATCTCTTGTGTTTCAAAATATTTAAAAATATTGAAAAATTTTTTTAAAAATTTGAAAATGTATTTTTTTTATTTTTTAAAAAATATAATTTATTATTCTGTTTATATAAAAATATTACAGTGTAATAAGGATACGGGTGTGTTAACTCTATAAATCAACTAATAGCTAGTAATTAAAGCTACTATTTTAGAAAACAGTATGCGCAACGTAAAACTATACCTGTTTGAAAATTGTTTATATTTTCAGCCCTCTAGAGAAATTTAACACCCCTAAAACCCCTAATTATTCACTTGAAGGCTCCTGTTTCCAAATTACTAATTCGTCAGTCATAAAGTGGATGCCTTTCACTTTTCAATGAATACTCCCCTTTAGATTTAATATTAAGAAGTGCAACCACCGCGGTCCCCCACTCTATGCTTTCCTCTTAGGATCAACTTTCAACCATCTCCTTGCCTACTGAACGATTGACACTTAAATAGAAGATTGCATTTACACAAAGCCAAGTCCTCTCTATGGAAAGCGGGTTTCAACTAAAATTACAGTTAAAAAGAGTACTTTTCCCAAGAGGATTAGTAGAAGCCCGAATAGAGCGGAATAGAATGTATTAGTTTATTTTAATACCTGAGACATATAACTGGTTGATTTCAGAATAAGATTCATGCATTAGTTTTGTGGAAAACTTTCTTTCTGATACTAATGTCAACCAGTTTCGTGAAATCAAAAGATGTCGCTAATGCTGTCATCAATACTAATTCTATCATTGTGCGTGAAAACCTATGATGACAAAGTTTTCCACCATTAGCTGTATATCGCAGCATTGGGTGGTTTTTTTTGTGAGTTGACGAGATTAGTCGTTGGTATAATGCGTAAGTACCTATATTTTATAGTCATTTTATTCAATGTAAATACTTTTATCAATGTTAACATATTTGCATTGAAAAATAAACATGGATCAGTAGTTGTTTGATCTGTCACGAAAGTGTTGTATTTTAAAAATACCAATAAACAGGAATCATTCAATGACACTTCTCGACGTGAAATAGCTGACATATGTATGCGGCACAGCAGAGGAAAGAGGTTGAGAACCCCTGCTCTAAATAGCCGTCGAGCCTCAAGATCTCTTGTGAGGCTAGTGGAAGGGGAAGAGAGACGGGAGGCCCCTGGCTACCCTCATGTGTTCTCTCTCAAAATTGGGGTGGAAAGCTGCCAAAACGTACTATCACCTGTATTTTGCTCAAGGCTATGGCTAGCGACAAGTGTACAATCAAGCCCTTTGCCATGTTGAATTTCGTGAGCCTCGATCAGGTGCCATTAGTAATAACAACAATACATATTTATTATTTTTCATATTAAAAGAATTGCATTAGAAAAACATCAGAAAAGAACACATTATACATCAAGACCTATACAATTAATAATAGCCAATAATACTTGTTTAAAGGGATGTTTTATAGCTTGATACAAAAAAAAATTGAGTTATATTTGTAAGAAATGAAAAAGGAGTATTTTTACGTTAAATATGTTCACTAAAGTTTTGAAATTCTCGAAACATATCCAATATACTCTTATAAATTTTATAATCAACAAGATCAGATTGTATTTCATGAAGAAAAAAAAGAATATTATCTTGATCATAAAAATATATTTGATTATTTAAAACCATTATTAACAATGGATCTTCAGCACACAATAAAATAATCCAAAGCTCAATATTTTATCCTGATTACTCCGTAAAAAACACCAAGAGCAAAAAAAAAAAGAAAGAAAGAAAGAAAAGACAAAAAGAGCTTTCACAAATACCATAAATGATTAATTAAAATATTTTTGCATCCCTAATTATCTTTTTCACACCAATTATTAACTGATTATTAAGAAGCCTTTCATCGATACACCAACGAGGTATTTGTGGATCGAACAATGCTCCTCTTGAGTGCTATATTCGATTATTTCTCAGAAATAAATGGATTCCTTTTGTTCTGGTAACAATGGGCCATCCCAATGCACACGGTGGCTCTAAAAGATTTTAATTAATAAATGTTTCTGGACTTTTAAATATGGTCTTTAGTACCCCGAAATCGGACAAAAGCAAAATAATTACGCAACAGCTCATTTTGCCGCGAATTTCCGGAGTGGTGGCTGAAGACTTTTTTTTTAAAAAAAAAGATTCTTTTGGTTGGTACGAGGGAACAATGAGTTAATTAAAATGTGACTATCTCCCGAAGTTTGCTATATTTCTGAAATTTAACAATAAAGCATCGCCCCCTTATTCTGTTGTGTTCTGTGCGAATTAGAAAGCGTGGAGATGAGAAAAAGATTTAATGGATAAGGAAATTTAAAACGGGGTTTACAATAAAGCAGTTTCGGGAATTTAATTAGTTCGGCGGAAAATATTATATAAAGAATATTGTTTTGAAAATTATGATATGAATCCATAAAATAAATAATGCTTTTGAAAGGATATATATAAATTGATATACATATGCCACTACGAGATAGAAAAGTACGTTACTACTATTTAAAATATGACTATAGCATAGGAAAAAGAGAAATATTATTATTTTTATACATATATTTCTTAGGAGTTTTCTCACTAATTGTTATTATAGTGATGAGAAAACAAATATTATACATATGTGTATGTATTTATGTATGTATATGTAGTAGTTCCATGGGGGGATGAATTTATTTATATATACTAATCATCATGTATGGATTATTGATGTAAATATGATTGTATTGATGATTCATGTTTTGTGGACGGATACTTTAATTTTATTTTACATGTAGATATATAATTACGACACACAAACACAAAGTTAAAGTTACGATTGTATCCCGTTATGTGGGTAGTTAAAAGTTTCTTATTTACGCGATGTCCTGGAGGCTTAGGATTTAAAAAACTTGACATATTATTAACAACATATTTTTTCCTTTAATTGTCAGCAACAAATTCCTCCAAAAATACATGTTATAATATTACTCGTATATTGCGTTATGAATACACTCAAGTCATTTTTCCGAATTTTTAGCTTTCTTTTTACTGAATAGTAACTTTAATTTTTATATTTACTTAAATAACTCCATTGTTTATACATTGTAACATTCTTTTGTGCGGTACATTTTGTATTAGTGTATATAGTATATTACTTAATTATTTCATAAATGGAAATGAATTAACTTGGACACAGAGTTGGAAAAGAAATTGCACTTCTTTCTACTTAAAAATACCAATTAAAATACGATATAATAAAAATGGTGATATTGACATGTTAAATGAAATAAATAGCTTTATATACTATAATTTGTTTTATGCATGCATAAGTCCAATAAATGCGTTACATCATTTAACAGAAGCATTTGGCTCTTATTGAATCGTGTGTGTATTTATAATGAAGGGAAAAAAAATTACTGTAATTTAAATGGCTTATGATGTACTTCATCAGTGCAATCAATACCATCTCTTTTGGTGGGGTGGGGTTATCAGATGTCTAACATACAAAAGAGAGTTCTTTTAATATACTTGAATGGGATCATTTCTTTTATAAACTAATTGTTAACGCTCTTATTACTTATTTATAATCCTTTTTTTGTCATTATTTCCTGATAACTTACTGCATGCTAAAAATTACTCAGGAAGAGAAAGCATTCCTTTCATTATTAATAAAATAAAAATAAAAATAAACCCTTTCTGTTTTGTAAGTTTTCATATTGTAATCTCTTTACTAAGGATTAACGAATAAAATATTCATTGAAATAGATTGAAAATGGAATTATTAATTTTTCTTCTGGTAATTGAATATTCATATATTAAAATAAAAAAATTAATTCTTCTTAAAAATAAATTCATGTTTCATGTATTGCTGAGAATGATCATTGAAGTTAACTTAAGAAATAGAAGAAAAAAACTACATTGTTAAAAAAAAAACAGAAGTTACAAACTTGTATTCGAATAAGAGGAAAGAAATTATCTATTTCATTATATAATATATTATTTACTATACATGTCCAAAAATATTACGATTTCGCCGAAATAGTGGTTTTGATATGAGCACTTCTACATTACAACTTACGAGAAAACGCTATAGTCAGTAACAAAGAAAAAACAAAAAGGTTACAGTAAAGGCTCTCCTCGGTGGTGAGTTGAGCAATTTCTCCACTCACCAAGGCTGGGATACGCCTATTGCATGATGGTTAATGAACCCTAGGGCTCAGAACACAGCATCCTACCCCCTTTTGTGTCTAGTCAGACTCAAAAACATTAGTTAAGTTGGAAATGTTTAATCTCTTTTTGTCTCCGGATAGTGCGTCCATATCTTGACACCTTAGGAATATAAAGTGCAGAAGTATATACAACCATAGTTGCACATTTGGGCTAATAATTCATGTAAGATTTAATCACTTAGAATCTTTTTTTATCCCCCCCTTAAAATAAGTTTTGAGTAAAAAACCAAATTTTAGTATAGCATTAAAACAGCAGATAATATATATCCATGTTAATTAACATCACGATTTGTTGAGAAAATAGCGGTATATTTTTAGAAGCACAACTGACATATACAGAGTGGTTCCGAATTCATGGTACAAACTTTAAGGTTTGGTACAGGACATTGTAACTATCATTTATTGTATAGAAATGTATGGGTGCACGTGACGCGGTGAGGCTCAAACACAAAAAGTATGAGACGAATGGAAAGACAAAGTGTCTATTGAAAGCGTCGTTGACAAGTGGTATGTTAACATCTGTTGATCATTGCGTCCACCAATAGCAATACATGCTTGATAGTGTCGGTAGAGTGATTGAAGTGTACGTTCAAAGGTGCTAGGTATTTCATGGATACGTGCAGCAACTTCGGATATCTGAGCAACAAGATTCTCATCTGAGTCAAGTAGAGTCGCATAAACAAGATTATTCAGATGTCTCTTTAAAAAGTAAACAATACTCGATAAATCGGGAGATTGGAGTGACCGGGGATCTTGTCCTCCACGTCCAATGAATCGTCCCTCAAACGTTGCCTTCGAGTAAGTACGCACATGAGTGATGAAGAGGGCTGACACTCCATTATACTGAAACTATATGCGGTTACGAATGGCTATTGGAACATCCTGCACCAGTTCTGGTAACACCTGTTTCAGAAAAATAAGAGAACATTCACCATTAAGTTGCGTTCGGCTCTTCGTCGACCTGAATCCTGTCTGGAGACTTGGAACGAACCTGCTTCACGAAATTGATGATGTAACTGCTGAAAAATTCTGTGATTCGACATTCGTCGATCAGAAAACTGCGTGTGATACATTCGTATCGCACCTCTGCCGTTACCATTTGCACGGCCATACATGTAATGCATGTCTGCGTTTTCGGCTTACATTAAGTCTCCCATCGTAGACGTCAGCACAATTGCGAATGGTGCTTTCCCCTACTGAAATGCATCATGTTGAATGGCAACTAGATATCTACAGCCTCCTACTGGCAATGCAAACAATCGATAACTCAATTTCTCTTTTCTTTCATTTCACCTGTTTGCGCCTCACTTTTTTTGCGCTCGCACATTCTTATGCAATAAATGATTGTTACCATATCCTAGACCTAGCCTTAAAGTTTGTACTATGAATTTGAAACTATACCCTATATACAAAGTATTTAGGTCTAAGCGAATCATCGTTTGTTGTGAACTTCGCTATTTATTTCATCACGTGAGAATGTTTTATTTTATTAAGGTTATGATCTTTGTATATTCTTACACGGGTGATTGTCTTTAAAATGCAAGAAGAGTAAACCCATTTAAAAGTCAGCGTTCTTCCGAAGTAAATCGGCCACGGTACCGCTGAGTCTAGTACAGCGGAGGGGACCCAAAGTGTAGAGAAGCGATGCACGTTAAATCTGTTGAAAACTCAAACGTCCTTATGTATTGGTGTGGTAGTTAATTAGGAGAGGGAGATGCCGGCTCCGGTGTCGTCTTCGTCACTTGACCTTGACTTAAAATGACGAGGTCCGTCGTCAAAAACACTCAAGTAGCTGAACAGTGCGATGTAAATATTCGCTCACTCATTTTCATTCCGGAGTAAATCCTTTTAATTTCATAAAATAGTAAAACGATATATTTCTTTTTGGTGAAATGCCATGAATTATTTTATAAATATCCATAGTTCCGAATTCTCGCGTTTATCTTACACTTCTCTCTTACAAATAATGATTCTCAAATGTCATTAAGGGATACACCAAATCTGTGAAGAATTATTTTGAAATGATTGTTCTAACTAATCCATCCTTGTGCCACCCTTTCCATAATTTTCAATTATGAGTAATTTCACTTAAGAGATATAAATCGTTTAGCAGAGTACACTTCACATTTAAGTATTTAATGATGTCTGAGATTTGATTTTGTGCAATTTATCGTATAGATGTGTAATGTTTTTTAACAGTAATTGTGTGTGTGTGTGTGTGTGGATTTTTATGAAACGTATTTTGCTGAGAGGTATTTGCTAAAATTGCGCCATAATAAAATTAAGGGTAAATTTGTGCGTACATTCGGAACTCAATGTAACGAACTCGGTAAATCCTGAAAAAAAGTTCGTTATATGGGAAAACAGTTGAAATTAGTTGATAAGACAATTATAACGAATAATTGTGTATTCCGTATCCGCCATATTAACAGATTAATACATGGTAAACCTCACGCGAGATCTCGTTGATTTAAGTGGGCGTTTGGTGAAAGGGGTGTTGTCTCAGGTGTCATTTTCCCCTCTCCTAATTACCATACCACACAAAGAGGAGAACCGTAAGCCTCAACGAGCATTCAGCCCCTACATGGCATTAGGACTCGAACCCGGGACACTCCGATCACGAGTTAGGGACCATAACCCCTAGGTTACCGCGGAAAGGGAAGGAAAGAATGAAAATGACTCCCCCCCCCCAGAAACGGTCATTATTTAAAATAGAAAAGGAAAAGTATTAACAAGAAGTTCTGAGATCATACAAATAAAGAATTGGTACTTTTGCGTTAGCCAGCTGCAAATGTCGCCAATTGTGAGCCAAATGCGTACCAAGTCGCCAAGCGAAGTGAATGACATAACAGTCAACGGAATAAAAGTCGAAAAAGTTAAACTATAAACAAATATTAATTAATAGTAAACAAAAGAAATTCAACTATAAACAAATATTAATGAATTGTAAACAATATATTTTTCCCCAAAAGAATGCTTATAATTATTGGTTTTTCCAGAATACGGTGATGTCCTTGAGAATTTGCTCAAATGAATGTCCACATAAATTCAGCGAGCAATTTTCATCCTTTTTTAAAACAATTTTTGTTTGGATGGAAGTAAAAAGTGCTTTGTTTTGAATGAATTCAGAAAACGGAGCACATGGCCCCAAACGGCATTTCCCTTATAGTTGAAAGAAAATTGGCGGAATTCTACATTATTTCGCTTACACTCAGTTAACGGAAGAGTACCAAAGAATTTTGGGGCGCATTTTATTTCTTGGGGGAGGAAAAATTTTTATTTTGTTTTATTTTGTCTTAACTCTTTTAAATACTGTAAAATTTAGCGTATAACCGCACAGGTGTGTAACACGCACCTATACTTTCAAACTGTCTTTAAAAAAAAATAGGTATATTCCGCAATATAATGCGCAAACAGTATTTTACGAAGGAAACTGAAATGTACGTATGCATTGCTATTATTTGTTTTGAAGTTCTTTAATCGAGGTATTATTTCACGATTTTGAAAAAAAAAATAGTATACTTCTAGAACTGCAATCTCTTAAGTTAATTAGGTAAGCTATAAAAAGGCTAACGACAGTTGTAAAAATTTGGCTCTTCGCTGCAATGAATTTCGTGGTTCTTCATCTGATGTTACTGTCCATCAGGTGGCATAAGTAACAACACATTTATTAGGTATCTTATTTCTGATAAATAAACAATATTTCGATTTATGTAGAAATATTTTTTTTAAGCTATGATTTTTATTCCTGGTATATAACGCACACCCGTAAATTTCGATCTTATTTTTAGTGTTAAAAGTGCGCGCTATACGCAAAAATTTGTGGTACTGTGCAACTGCATTGGGGTCATTCGAAGTATATGTATTCATTGCAAACAAATTTTAATGTTATGTTTTTCTTTCATCTAATATTCTCCTGAGCTTTTTATCTATTACATACCTGTATATTAAGAATTCTTTTTTATCGTATGCTAACACGTGCTTATATTTCAAAACTAATGATCAAACTTGTATGTCAATTATGTAAACTTACCTTTGTGTACTTCTGTAAGAATTTTTTTTTTAAAAATTGAATTATGTTGAATAAAAGGTGAGTGTGGGTGCTTGCTTTGCAGGAGTACAGTTTTTAACTCTAATCCAGGGGTGGCCAAACTTTTTGAGTAGTGCCACTATCTGATTAAAAAAAGTATGCGTGCCACTTTCCACTTTTCCAACAAAAAGATGAAAATGTTAAAAAATTTTATTTATAGGCTTAGTAAGGGAGTTTAAAGCAAATAACTTATTTCTTAGGTAAAGTACATTATATTTTCCCTGTAATATATTTACTTTAAATTATTTAAATGTCCTATAATATCGGTGAGAAAAGCTAAATCTCATAGCCAATCTTCAGTAGCAAGCACTCTCGAGACATTTTATTGTTTTCTTCCAGATGTATTTGAATTCATTGAATATTAACGTCGCACTGTTCAGCTACACGAGGGCTTTTGACGACGGACCCCGTAATTTTGAACCATGGTCAAGTGACGTGGACGACATCTGTGGGCTTGCACCCCCCTCTCCTAACTACCACACCACACCAATGGTAGCACGTTTCAGCTTTCGACAGATTTAACATGCATCGCTGCCCTACACGGCGGGTCTTTAGTGGTACTGGGCTCGAACTAGTGACAAGGAAAGCCACGATCCGATACCTATACCACTCCGCTACCGTGGCCATAGATGTATTTTAAAACACGCTCCTTCAAAATCCAAAATCTCGCAAGTGCACTTATTTGTAATGCCAGCGCTCGACAATGAAAAGTATTCTCTACATGATAATTTTCTGTTGTAAGTCGCTTACTGTAAAAATCTGGTGTATAACACGCACCTATACTTTCAAGCTGATTTTTTTTTTAATTTCTAGATATGTTTGCCGTATGACGTGAACTAGGAACTTTTTTACTAGGAAATCTAAAATGTATGTGTGCAATTCTCTTATGTTTTGAATCCCATTTAATCGAGGTATTATTCCAGGATTTTGAAAAAAATTGTATACTTTTAAAAGGTATACTTCTTTTCCACATCTTAATTTTTTTTTATGCTAATTTCCTTTTTTTTATTTTTAAATCTGTCACTTTTGTACCTGGCGTATAACGTACATTCGTAAAATTCGATCATCTTTTTTCAGTTAAAATTGCGCGTTATACCCGGATTTTGCTGTAATTAAGTTTATTTAGAATAAATTAATAGGGTTTTCTTTCTAAGACAATCACACTTCAGTAAAATTGAAAAACAAATTGCTATTTATTATTATCTTTTCAATTTGTAACCTTTTTCAATAAGTCTTCACGTTACAACTCCTGTTACAACTCAACAGTGCCACACTGTGACACGCGTGACGCCGATAAGCCTCCCCTGCCCTAAGCCCTTATAAGTAAGGGTTCCTTTGAAATTCGAACAATAGTCATTATATTATTTCAAAATACGTCGTAAACAAGCAATGAATAAATCACAACGTGTTATAAAAATTAAACATAGCGAAAAACTGTATTTCCTTTTTATAAGAAAATTTAATGTAGACTTAGTATATAATAATATACGTTAAAGATCATTTAAAGTATTTTAGAGGAATTATAGAAAATTAACAAAAAATAAATAATAATAATCGAGACAAAAATCCATATAATATAATAATTTTTTTTAAAAAATTTGAAAAACTAATTACATTTGTTATTGTCCTAAGAATAAAATAAGAAAATTTGTTTAGATATTCAGTTTCTATAGGTATTTTTTCTTCAATAATAAAATCAAGTATTTATTTATATCAAAATCATATAATTCTCTTTCAATCAAAGAACAGAATGGTTTAAATCAAGAAGTCATAATGATTTACTCAATGAAAACATTATGTAAGTGCTAACGCAGAGGTTATGATCACAAACTCGTGGCCGAGTGTCGTGGATTCCAGTCCTGCCGATGCCAGTGAACACTCGTGGTGTAGAGGGGTTGATACGCGTTAAATATGGCGATGCTCAAAGTATTCCCTTTGACTCTGTGTGCAAATTTGGGCATGGGGTGTCAGTCCAGTGGTTGTTGTCCTTTGATCACGGTTCAAAATTTTTAAGACTGCCAGCAAAATAACTCGTGTTGCTTTACAATGTGATGTGAATTAAAATTATCTAATTTATTCAATCATTTCTTTTAGATGTGTAATTTTTACTTTTAATGCCTTAATGAAACAAATTGTTAAATGAAAATAATGCATCTTTAAGTTCCTATATGTAATCAAATTAAGTGATCAAAAATTAGTGATTAGTGACTATTAGTGATCAAAAAATAGTTAAGCTAAATTAAGTACATGTATTGTGATTTACGAGATATAAATTTTGAAGTTTAATTTCAGTGATATGGTTACTAGCATTGAGTCTGAATTTAGATTTATAACTTTTTTTAATGATAATTGCTCCTTTTGCCTATTAATTATCCTTGGTGTATTTATTTATTTTCATTTTCTGTCAAATTAAAGACTCAGCAGCTTTCAAATTATATAAGATAGATAATTAAGGTAGCTTAAAATATACATAAATAGATAAGACAAATAATTAAGATAGAGCTTTTAAAATATACAAAAAACATGTAACATTAAACTAACACGAAACATAATAGCATTTATTTAAGTCATTTCCTACGTAGATCAACAAAGAAAAATTTTATTTTAGTTATTTTTTATTAAATAGTTACAATTAATATAAATATGTATATACATGTGACAGAATCACACTATTAAGTGACAAAATAGAAAACAATTTTCCTTCAAATTTTCCATTTTCCTGCACATATATGGTGTTGGACAATTTTTGTTTGTTGCTATATATCCATTAATTAAATTTAATGATTCTAACAAAATAGTATAGCGAATAAGAAATCACATCCTCAGAAACTAGGCCCTCCTAAGTGGAATTTTAACCCATGACGTATGGAGTAGAAGTCCAAAGCTCTATCCAATGCACTACAAAAACACAGCTAAGGATTTTTCTTTCTTTATATGCCATTGGACTATGATTTTTATTTGTTACTATTTATTCATTTTTCAATTTAATGAATGAATTAATATTTTAAAAAACTATATTAACATCAAATGTCATTCACTACAAACTTAAAAAATGTGTTTGAACTTGAATGGATAAGTTTTTTTTTTTTTATTTAATTTATTTGCAAAACTCTTCATGCTCCACATTGCTTAACATGAGGCTTATAGACGTGTGGTAACACAATTATATCATTTAAAACAAATTTGGAAAAAAACATTTAAGACAAAAACATAAAATAAAAAGG
>BMAV01017084.1:0-22931 GCA_019973955.1 Trichonephila inaurata madagascariensis | reverse complement strand
TAAAATTTTCGTTTTTCCCTTTTTTTAAATATCCCCACGGTGATTAAAAAAAATTTTTTTGTTTCAAACGTGTTTCATAAAAGTACTTTTACTTGAAATTCAGATAAAAAATCATTTGGAACATTCTTTCAAATCGTTTGTTTGAATTAAAGTTCGATGAAACCTAAAATAGGTCTGGTTTGAGAATGAGTTTTGCATAATCTCAACTTCCTCAAAATCTCCTGTTTTTTTTTACTTTGTTTTGTTTTTTAATAATTTCTCTAGTTTTCACTTGTTTATTACTAAGTTTAAATACGCATTTTATTAAAATTAGAGGCCCGTTATCAGTCTCACACTCATGATAGTCACATGATAAAGACAAACACGTATTATCCACTAAATTCGAAACAGGCATCAGAATAATTATTTTTGTTGTTATTTTTGCAAAACTTAAGCAAAATTGCCAAATTTTATAATTGAGTTCAAATGTTATCAAAAATAAATTTCTTCAAAAGATTTTAAAATTAAAAAAAAATTCTTACTTTACGCATGTACATTTAAATAAAATGTATTTTCTCTGCCTATGTGCATTATCGTTGTTGACAATTTTGTATTTTTTAAGAGAAAGTTTCTGAAAAGATCAGAAAAAAGGTTGGCAATTAGGTAGTGCATGAACTGATTAGCTGGAGCGAGTGAGTGAATATTAACGTGGTACTGTTCAGCTGCAAGAGGGCTTTTGGTGACGAACCACGTAATTTTGAACCATGGTCAAGTGACGTGGACCACACCTGAGCTGACATCCCTCTCTCCCAGCTACCACACCAACGTGAGGACGTTTGAACTCTAGACAGATTTAACGTGCATCGCTCCCCTACACAGCGGGTCCTTAGTGGTACTGGGCTCTAACTTGTGACAAAGCCAGCCACTACCCGATACCTTGTCCACTCGGCTACCACGGCTCTGATCATCTGGAATACATGATTGCTTTTATCGTGTGACTATGACGACACATGAAATTTTGAACTGATTGGCTAAAAACACATGGTTATCGTTATGATGTGACTATGACGTCACATGAGCCCATTAGCACAACTGGTAAACAGATGATACATAATCAGGTTGAGTCTTAATTTAATTTAACTCTTTCAAAGTAATTTAAATTCATATCAAATGTACTTAACACACACACACACACACACACACACACACACACACACACACACACATAAAGCAATGTACTTGGTAATATAGTAAGTTGTTGTTTAAAACTATTCAGCCTTTATAATGAACCTCGTGTGCAATAGATGCATAAAAGACAATATTATTTTTTTAAAATGTACATGTAATTTATAATATAATTTTACTGTCTATTCCTTCTGAACTTCAAATTCAAAAAAAAAAATTATTCCTAATGTTATTTTACCAAAGTAAACCAGAAAAAAAAAATGTAAAATCAAAGGAGACCTTAATCAAAGAAAGTGCAGTGATATGATTACAAAATATCCATTATGGTGTAAATATAATTTAATGTTTTATTACTTAAAATGTTTACATAATGCTTATATTACATAAGCTTATAAAACTAAATTTATAGTCTCATTGGGGTTATATTTCGAAGCAACACATATGTTCTAAAAGATAAAAATTAGACAAATAAATGTTTTTTTTTACTTATAAATATATACATTAAAGTAATTTAAAATGAAATATTTATTACTCTTTTCTATGAAAGAGCACATGAAGCATATGTGAAAAATATTTATTATATAAAGTAAAATAATATTAACGAAAACTATTTCAGTACATTTTCCTATTTAACTTTCTTTGAGTCTGATGCATTTTCTGAGAGATCAAATTCTGTCAAAAGTCAAATTCGTAAATAATTTGATTAGTAGACCTAAGAGATTTGTGATGGAAATAAAACTTAAATAGTGTTGGTGTGAAAAAATATCACAGTATTTACAAAGGTTTTTCTGTATAAATGTCCTAATCCATAAATAGAAGTAAGTATCGCCCATCCGGTATAGTGGTTAGCGCGTGCTGTTCCGGGGACTGCGAATACCGAAGAAAATTGAATGTTTGTAAATGTATAGTGCCTGCGCGGCATGGAGGTACTCTAAATAGTCGTCGAGCCGAAAATCCTTTTGTGAGGTTGGTGGAAGGAGAAGAGATGTGGGAGGTCTCCGCCACCCCCAGAGTGTTCTCCCCAAAATTGGGGGGAATCGGCCAAATTGTACTGTCCCCGTATGGTGCTCAAAGCTCCAAAGACAGGCGTCACTTGCCCTTTTCCGAAAAATTTTGTGGGGCCCCGATTTGGCCTTTGCCGATCAGGTGGCATTAGTAACAACAACATAGAAGTAAACTGAATAAAAAAAAAGTGAAAAAAAACAGTCGTATCAGGTGCTTAAGTTGTAATGTGATTCCGGTAAATAAGAATACGTATAAGATAGAAGCAAGGATATACAATATACTCGTATATAAAGATTTAAGAACAGCATGGATAATAGTTATCGTATAACAAATAAAAATATCTTAAAAGTTACTTTATCTATGCATGTCCTATTTTCCATTTTCGCCAAATCAAACCCTGTCTCCAAATGCCGTGATACGCAGCCAATAATGAAAAAAAATTCCCTACCACGCTCAAAGACAAATATTTGTTTTAAGTTATCTTATTTTTCTTCTGGATTTAAAATTTCGAATTTACCTTTTATGGACGAAATGCGTCTGTGTACAGTGGTTCATTTTTCTAGTTACGAGATCTTTTCATCTAAGAAAGAGTGGTATTTACGTATTATCGCAAACGTATTGAAGACAATATATGAAACGAAACACATGGTTTCCAATTCAGCACGTACGACACACGTGAAATCGGGGTTGCCATCTTGGGGAGTTATCTTGAACGTTGCCATTGCTGTGATAGTGCGTAAATACTGAAAGAGTAAGTTAAATGACTACAGTACACTTTTTATGTAAAAACATACGAGCTGCTACCCAAGTAATCCGTTAAATATAAATAAATATTCCGTTAAGTTAAAATTTAACTGTTTTTGATGAAAATAAAATGAACTTTCCTGTTAATTTCTTAAAATATACGGTCAATTATTTAAGCCTTTGAACAGGGAATGAAGTTAAGTGTTTATTTTAGAGAAAAAAGAGTTTGCCTATTTAAAAATAATCAAACATCAGTTAGTGCTAGTCAAACTTTCAATATTTGCGACCCAATATTCAATCATCGTTTCATCGCCGCCCCCTCCATGCAATAGCAATGTACTGAATTAAATAATATAATACTTTGACGCTAAACCTACAGTACAACTATAACCTGTTAGGTGCCACCGGCGTAGGAAAACATCCCACTCAGCCAAAGCGTTAATTGCCCCAGACGTATAAATAAGTCTTTCCGAAATACGATCTTTCTGTGCACTTCTCTCCATAAAATTATTCCGAAGGCTTTGGAATGCAATAAAAGGAACTTGATAAAGTTTGCAAAGGATTTATTTATTCCAGAGGTTTTGCTTATTTATTTTTTTTCTTCACTTCACCCCCTAAATAAATCGCATACGTGCGCCTAGTGGAAAACGGGGGAGTTGGGTAGCGAATTATTTATCGTTTAACCAGCAGGAAAGAGATTAATTATAAACCGTACAATTATCAATATAGGTTTTAATCTTTGTATATAATTTTATATATGACACACCTAAGGAGACAATGGTAATTATTAAATTTGTTCTTAACTTAGCATTGCTAAATTAATTATAAATTATATTGTGTAGTACTGATACATTTATGTGTATTCTATCAGTGTAAATGTGTAATGAAGTTAGGTTGTAATTTGTTTGTTTACTTTCAGTAAATTAATAATTTCTTTAAACAATCTTTTATTTTCGACTTTTCAATATGCTCGCCCCCTTCGTAGAGTTATCACCACCCTAGAAGGAAGTAATGCCCTACAGTTTGAGAAACGTGTTGTAAATGAGAGATACCATTAAAAAATTTGACTAAGTACAAGTTATTTGCCAGCTCGGAAAATACTTTCGCAAATTCGAATGGTAATTTAACAGTAATTTAAAATTGCATTCATTTTGAAAATGAAGGTCAATTACCAAAAATTCAAATCGAAACTTTTATTACTGTGCAGTATGTAATCTTTAACCAAGTCAGCGAAGTAACTCACGTGAAAGTGCAGTTTTGACGGAAGAGCAATTTTCAGGAAGAAATATCATCCTGTTTACGGAGAGCAAATTACAGATAAAGTAAATCTATTTCACGGTGGATTTCAACAAACGCCTGGAGGAATTTCCGAGACCATTGGAGCGTTATGTGGTGGATGTGATAATGTGATTAAGAATGATATAAACAAGCTGGTTGCAACCTTCTGACTCTTACAGACCCCGGAAATTTTATTTCTCGAAAACTTTTACTTATTTTGCTTGATTTATATGATTTTATCCTCTTTTTTTAAAAAAAAAAAAAAAAAGTGAAAATTCATTTTAAAAAAATCAATCTGCATACGAGAAAGCATCCAAAAGTTTTTAGTTTTTATTTTCTTAGTGCTCTGATCATGCCTGAACTGTGATTTGGTAAAAGCGGCAAATGGATACATTGAGAGGATGGCGTCACTTAGATTTGCAGTACCAAGGCGAAATGGTTTTTAGAATAGTATTACAATAAAATTATGCTCAGTATTGGAAATATTTTGACAAAATTTAATGTATGACTATTTCAAAATATTCTCCTTTAGTTTATTATACGAATAATATATTTTGGCCGTATATACCTCAGATCTCTGTACAGAGGTCAACCAGAATTTAAAACATATAACTGTGAAGGGTTTATCCATGCTTCTTACGACAACAGAGGGAGACATTTAAAAAAAAACCACCGATAATTATTTCAATGGGTTGTAAATCCTGAAAAATAGTGTGAATTTTTCAAAATCACAGTTGAGCCTTTGTACAGAGGTCTGAGCTATAGACAGGCAAATGATTATTATAATAGAAGCAGTTTGACGAAAAGGAGAAATATTTGCGGGTTATTCTAAGTTAATTTTGCCGAACATTGTAGTTAAATAATCTTTTTGTCAGAATGTCTTTTAAAACAATTTTATACATGTATTCTAAATCTAGCGATACCTAAATATCGCCAAAAATTATTCATTTATGCGCTTTTTTAAAATCACGGTTCCGAACGTAGTCGGATACCTTAATACCTGGACTTACGCTACCCCGACTTGCATGATCCCGAAGTTACGCGATTTTCAAATCTCGTCGAATCGCCTTTTGTTTGAAAAAAAAATCGAAAATAATAAAAGGATTGAAGTTGCCAATCTTGTTAGACAAATAAATTTAGAAGTGTGACGTTCAAGAACTACTAGATTCCCACCATCAGGAGCTGACAAATTAATGAGCTCATAGTAATGCATGAGTAAGAGCAAAACATTGAAGCACTTGAGTCTGTAGAGCCAGTTCCGGCTGTGATGATGTTCTACCGCCGGAGAACTTGACAGAAGGTCTCAATTTACCAAAAGAGCTTGCCAAAGTTTTTAGAAAATATAGACTCCAAATATGAGCTGGCTTTTCAATAAAATGAGGAATAAAAAAATACGAAGTACTACGAGGAAATTTGTGGAGAAAAAAATCTTTTTGCTGGTAGACTACTTTGTTGAATTTTATGAAACCTTCTACATCAAAATAATTTCGGTTAGTGATTTTGTATTTGTATTATCTTAGATTTTATTAAACATTTTTTTTCTAAATTATTAATTTCTTTCATCTCTGGATCCAGATAAAAATAATTTGTATGTATTTATTTACGAAATCATACCCCTATTCCCCTAAATTCGACTTACGCGATTATCATTCAGTCCCACCTATCACTAAGTTCGGGGTATTACGGTATAGTTAGATCTTCATGCCGGGAACTCATTTCAGTCTTCACATTTACTTATCACCAGCATGGTGAGTTATTATTGTCATATTAGATTGAGTGAGTAAGCAACACAAGGGCACGTAATTTTAAAGCATCATATTTACACCTAAGCTGTGGCACTCTCCTTTCTAAATTACCAGACAAGTGTCTACAGGAGGACTTTGAGCAACGACAAATTTCACGCGGGGGTCTTTAGCGGCACTAGAGATCGGATTCATGACACGCCTGCCACGAGTTCGTGATCATGAGCAATAGGCTTCAGAGAGGTCACCATTTTAGATTGAAGTCCAATATAAAGAAAAACGAACTTGACGCAATTAGGTGCCATATCTTTGCTCCATCACCAACAGTTTTGACTAAACATTTTTCAAGTATTTACTGCAACGTATGAATAGCAAATTTAAAATTGTATTTCAAACATTAAACTATATTACAACATTTGTAACACTTCACTTTTTTTGCTTTGTTTTTTTCCTTTGTGTCAAATATATTCGGTTTTTCTATGTATAATTATTTTTTTAAAATTTTTTTATACTTTTTTGAAAATTTTATCATTTACACACACACACACATATATAAATATATCATGTATTGGAGTAATTCGTAGATTGACAGGTGAAATGCGCCGTTTATCATATTATATTTTATTTCAATGTTCAGCAAAGCAGTTTGTGTACCTCAAGCCATGACAAAACGAGTCCAATTTCAGCGTCGATCGGGAGCCAGTGCATTGTTCGTTCAAGTGGTCTTTTGTAAGTCCACCGAAAGTCGAAGTCAAAGTACTTATGCGGGAGGTGGGTTGAGTTGTTCTGGTAGGAAGTTAACCCCAACTGACCAAGGGGGAGGGGGATTAACCCCCCTTTAATATATATGCTACGAAATAATTTAAGAAGGCAGGGTGACGACACATTGGTCTGTTCGTAATAACTAGATATCTTTGATTTGGAAAACAACGCATATTTGTATAGTCCAGCATAAAAAGGCGATGACAGTAAAAAAAATAAAACCAAACGCATATTTATACATTACTAATACATTTACAAACAAAAGGTATACGACAAGCGTAGGACAGTCAAAAGTGTTCTCATTTCATTTCAAAAGTCCTCAACCTTTTTAAATGTAAAACCATTTTTCTTGAATCACTTGATTAATTTTTCCCATATGAGCTGGAAGACTTCATTGTTTTCACGGGTCGTTGTGGATTTTGACGTCTCCGGAACGCCAAGTACTGTCTCTGCCGAGAATCATATGTCGGTTTTGTTTTGCTTCTAATGATCGTTGTTCACCTCAATGTTCAATGGCACCGAAAGTCCACGCTCCCAGGAGACGAATACACTGTATTAAATGATGTTTCATTTGATGTAAAGAATTAAATCTTAGGAAGTCGATTGTTTTAAAAATCAATGTTTGACCAAAAATCAGTTTACTGTATAATTTCGAAGATAAAAAATTTGAGTGTTAAAATTTTTTTAATTTCTTTCCCTTAACTAAAAGGAAAAAGTTAAAAAATAGCAGCCCATTCTTGGAGAATTCAGAAATAAAATGAATGAAAGAAAAACCTTCTCAAGACAGTTGAAATACTAAATCTTGCTCTATATATGCACATAAAGAAAAAGAGACAAGAAAATGTGTGATCTACTTTTAAGACAAAAGTAGGAACAAAATAAAGAAAGGGATAAAAGGGAGGGTTTGAAAAAAAAAAAATAATCCGATTCTCAAAGGGGTTCTCCCTTTGGAAAAAAATTTTCCAAGGGATGGAGAACCTCATGGGAGGAAGAAGTCTTTCGAATGCCTCGGGATGAAAACTGTCAAATTTAGTTAAACAAGGTAAGCCATATAGGCGCTTCTATCTATTGAAAATTATTTCAGTTTTTTTCCTTAAAATTATAACTATGTTTTACTTTTATAAGAATCATTCCACATTTTGCGTTTAATTTCAATTATTTCATTTCTGAAAAAACACACACCATAATATTTGTTGCTTTACAAAGAGAATGATAGAGAAATCGTCTTTAACTTTTTTTTCTTGTTGAATGAACGTGACTCATAGTTTTCAAGCAAATTTTTAAACCACGCGATCTGTAGATTCACGTAAAAGCTACACCGATATATTTCCATCTTCAAAGTAACGACCCTGAGGGAGGCCTATTCTGATTTGAACCATCAATCCGACTGTCCAAAAATTTTTGATCGAATTTCCGGGGGTTTATGTTAATGTGAATCATCACGAACTACGTCAGCTATAAATCATTTTTTTTAACTGGAAGTGTCTTTTTAGTTTGTTTGTAATTAACTTTTTTCCCGTTCTCTTAGGTTACTATATATAAAGAATAGAAAATAGGCAGTTAATAAAGGACATGTTTTTGAGAATATCAATTACATAAAATATGCAAGGATATGTTGTAACAATACGTTTTGTATAAAAATTTTTCCTAAAATAAAAATTTTTCCTTTAAGGGATTAAAATAGCGGCCTGATTTAAAAAGGGATAAAATTTTTCAGATAAGGATTAGAATATATGTTAAAAATTTTTAAAATTTTGACAAAAAATTATTTAAATGTAAATTTTCAAAAAAACTTTTGAATAATCTTTTTCAAAATTTTTCCTTTGTAAAAAAGCATCTTCATAATATTTTTTGTAAGCCGATTCCCCCAGAGGTCAACTAAATTTTTTAAAATATAACTTTGAAGTGGTTTTCCCTTTTTCCAAACAGGGGGAAAATTTTGAAAAAAACGCCAATAATTATTTCAATGGGTGGTAATTTGAAACTAATATGAATTTTAAAAATTTTTTGAGCCCTTTTATAATTGAGCTATAACGGGGAAAATATTTTTATAAAAGATTTTTCAAAAGGACATTTGAAAAAGGTTTTTTAAGTGCCCAAAATTTTTTAAAAAATTTTTTTGTCAAAATGCTTAAAACAATTTTATCATGTATTCAATCAAGTGACATAAATTTTATGAAAATTATCCATTTGGCCTTTTAAAATCACGGTTCCAAGATGGATACCAAAAAAGCTTTAATTTGATTAAAATAAAAAGGTTTCTTTTGTTATATGTCGGGGGGTTTCCCAAAACGAAAAAACACCATTAAAGAAATTCCATCATCAAATTTTTACTTTGGTGCATTCCGGAAAACTATTGCAGGTTGTACATTGCGGCACTTGCCAACGTCTTATGATTTGACGAAAATCACACATCAACGGTATAATACGTAAGTACCAATGAAACTTACCATTAGAATAAAAAATATTATGTTTAACTTTCAAATTAAATTTTTTTTTAAACCCTCAATGTTTTTTTAAAAAAACCGAAATTAAACAGTGTCGAATTGTTTTTAATAAAATAACTGTTTTTAAAGAAATTTTGTGGAAAACTGCTTAATATAAGACCATACCTTTGGCATATTTTCCTCTATATCTTACTTTACATAAGATCTACTCATTTCCCCCCAATCTGTTGAAAGTTTTCTTATTCCTGTAGCATGGAAAGAATGAGAGAAAAGAGCCATTTGTGCATAAATTCTACTTCTTCATTCGATGAAATCCTTCTTCTTCCAAGGCTTTTTGATGACAAACAAAAATAATCAATTCTGATCAATCACGGAGCTGTGACCGGAATGTAAGGAGGATGTGTTAGCGTTGTTCGATGAAGTTTCTTTGATTTTCCTTGCGTCATACTTCTGATATGAGGTCTTATATTGTCTGGAAGAAAGAGAATTTACAGTTGATCCTATTTCGGTGCACATGTTTATTTGTCGCCAATTTAGAGAACTATTGACGTAATATTAGATAGAAGGAAAATACAGAAAAATGAATTGTCGGCCCGATTCAGCACCATTTTCTTTTCTCCGTCGCCAAAGGTGTGCATTGAACTAGGATTTACTGAACGTTACAGATAAAAATGGGACGCATGTTGTTTTTACTTTCTCCAAAAGTTTGCAGTGGTGTACTTTATTATAAATGAACGTTGATCTTGAAGAAAACCGACTAATACGACATCTAATGAATATACAGAAGTTGTAGCAAGAATTTTTCAGGGGGCAGGTAACCAAATTTTTGTTTTTGGTAGAGCGCATAGTCGGTGGAAAAACACGATGATTCAAACAGGAAGATACTATCACAGAAAAAGATTTCTATTTGTATACACATATGTATATATAGTGTTGGGAAAATCGGTTCGGGTTTTTTTGCTACAGTTTTAAAGAGAAGACAACCCCAGGGGCGATGGAAATTAAATTTTATAAAAAAAAACCGAAAAAAAGGGTACAGTATAAATTTGCTTAATTCCAGAAACCCCAAAATTTGGGGTTCGAAAATTTTCGTTAAATACCACAAGATTCGCCCAACACTTATTTTAAACCGGAAAACTAATCGCTGGTCGACTCTTCTCGGCAATGTCAATGCTACACTACAATGGTCAAAACAAGACAAATCCAGTTTCGACGAGAGACTTCCTATTTATCTGCATGAGTTTTTCTCGAAAAATCCGCTTGCGTCATAGATCGCGATTTTAGTTGATTTCTACACTAATTTCCAGAAGAATTCATAGGGTTGCGAACCCCCCTTGGGCACCTTTCCATCAAAAATGATGCCAACTTTGGCGACGTTTCCATTGAATCGCCTTTGTAAGGAACACACAGCGTTGCTTGAGAATATAAGAATTTTAACATAAAATAAGTACTACATAGAGTAATATAAACGTATTACATATCCAGATATAAATTATTTACAACCAAGCATTTATTAATTTGTGTATTCTTCACACAAAATTCGTAACAATATGATATGTATATATAATGGTTCGGATAGAAATCCCTCTCCAATCTTAAGTTTGAATTTTCCTTTCTAATATCTAAAGCCTTGAAGAGGATGCGTCAAAACTTAGGAAAAATAACAATAAGGCAATAAAAAGTTGAATGATTTAGAACTATAAGTAATCAAGACAGGTTATTATCGATTGATAGCTCTCCGTATTTTTTTTAATTATAGATGATCCAAAAGAATATAAGAAATCTTTTTATTCATAAAAACCAGACCAATCGATAAATTTTAATCTCAACAACGCGGAACAGAGGTAATTTTTCAGACGTCTGAACAAAAATCTTAAAATGAAGTATAAAAGAAAATACTGATTAGTTTTAAACTATACTTTATGATACAAAATATCGCTTTTTACACCGTTAACTATTTGTAGTACAAAAAATTGAAAAAGAGCAAAGATTATGGGCATATGAAAGATTATTTAAAATAACAACAAAAAACTAAGCTTAAATAAATTTATGTAATATTAATGTGCGTAGTATAAAATATTTATGGAATATTTTTTTTGTATCAAAGTTATTTTATAATAATAAAAAAATTTTTTAAAGAATCTGTGAGCAGTCGAATAGTAAATTAAAACAGATTGAAATTTGAGAGACAGACATATTTATTTGTTGTACTTTATTTTCATAATGCTATTTTGTGACGGGTCTGTCTAAACTCTCTTAAATACTAATCCTCTTG
Organism: Trichonephila inaurata madagascariensis; assembly: GCA_019973955.1. Classification (NCBI taxonomy): domain Eukaryota; kingdom Metazoa; phylum Arthropoda; class Arachnida; order Araneae; family Nephilidae; genus Trichonephila; species Trichonephila inaurata. The sequence goes on along the minus strand of BMAV01017084.1, from coordinate 11,514 downwards.
GGAAATATGGGGTCTTTCAAAATTATTATATAATAAGGCATCCTCCCGAAGAAGAAGATGTGACTATGCAAATTAAGACTTGTATATATAGATTAAACTTTCAGGTTAAACTGCTAACGGGACAGGGGATTAATTTAAACATAAAAGAGAGGGAAAAAGTAGCCGATTTTTTTGTAAATATTAAAGTTGACATTTGTCTACTAGGAATTAAATTAGATTAGGTAGCAAAAAATTTTAGAAAAAATTCCCCGGACGAAAGGGGTGATCTGATTTTTTAAAAAAGTATTCTCTTATCTCTCGTCCCCTTTTTTCCCCCCAAATTCCATATTTGGTATCGGGTTTTCCCATCTTTTGAACTTGGTTTAATTAAATTTTATTTTTTGTTTTTTATCTAAGAAAAAATTTTAAATTAATTTGAATTTTGGCTGTCTTGTTTCCCGGGACCTCCCACACCCATTGGTCAAGCCCAACAATTACCTTACAATTTTTTTCCCATCACCAGAATAATTATTTTTTTTCTCTATCAAAAAACCCATACTGTAAATGAAAATCAAAAACCACGTGATATTATAAAGGTGCTTATATTTAAAATATGATGTGCATTTGAAAATCAAAATTTTTACCCTGAGCCATCCTTCCTGTGATGACTATGCCCGGGGGTAAATTCGGGGAAAAGCTAGAGGTGTGGGATTATCAAAAATGATGAGTTATGTAATTTTAACACCTTTTTAAAAAGTTTTAAATTAAATTACTTAATTCTTTAAAAAACCAAAAGGAAGGGAAACAGCCAACAATTAAACCCCCCCAAAATTCCCCAAACCGAAACCCAAATGAAATTTAACCTTTTTTTATTAATTTAACTGCCTAACCACCTTATACAAAATATTACCCTTTTTTAGAGTCACCTTCCTTCCTAGGTTGAAGTAATTCCTATTTATGTTAATTGTGGGAATTCACACAAGCTTCTTTCCTTCTTATTATTAATGGGATGAGCGTATCCTTCCCCGAGCTGTAAGGGGGGTCCAAAACCCTTTCCTAACAATTCCCACTAAGTTATCCCAGGGTTGGGTTTTATTTTCACCCAAACTTTTTATCCTTTTTTGTATATTTCATTTTTCATATTCGAAAACCTTTTCTTTTTTGGTTTTTTGGGTTAAAAATTTTGCCAAACGGGGCCCGTCAAAGAACTTAGGGTTAAAGGGAAGAAAACCGAGAGACGTCACACCACCAAAACCCCAACAAGTGAATGAAAAAAAAATAAGAGCAGAATACAGTTTTGAAGTACTTAAATATTTTTGGTGAGCTTTTCGGGTTATCAACCTTAGAAAGCCCCCAAGGGAGTACGTTATTCTGGAGAGAAGGAGGAAGATATGAGTGAGGAAACGTTATCCCTGGACAGTGCAAACAAATGTTTGCAAAATATTAAATTATAATTTTATCGCCCCCCCCCCCTCCATACAAAACAATGTACTGTGAATAAAAAAATATTTTCTTTGACCCAAAGGGCACAATACGTTTTAACCTTTAAGAAACTTATATAAACATCTCTCAGAAAGCGTTAGTTGCCCCCGGACTAAAATAATTTTCCAAGTACCATTTTTTCGGTACCCATCCATAAAGTTATTCGATGATTTTGGAGTGCAATAAAAGGAATTTGACAGAGTGTTTACAAAGGATTTACTTATTCCAGAGGATTAGCTTATTCATGTCTTTTCTTCCACCACCATCCTAATACATCACATACATGCCCCTGCTTGAGAAATGGGGGCATTAGGGAGCGAATCGCTCAACTTTTAACCAGCAGTTAAGGGATCAATAAAAATCATACAAATTATCACGATAAATGTTAATTTTTGTATAGAATTTTATGTATGACACAAGCCCATGGTATCACTGATAATTATAAAAGCTTGTTCTTAATTAAGTATTGTTTAGTTATATAAAATACATTTTGTAGTACTGTTACATTTATAAGTGTATTATATCAATGGAAATGTGTATTTTGTTTTTTATTAGGGCAGAATTTTGTATGTAAAATTTTTTTATTAATTTTTATGTTTCGCTGTTTAAAATCTTGCGCCTTTTTAAATTGTTTAGTAATCAGCCCCTAGGGGGACGCGTTCCACAATTTGAAGAACTCTGCCTTAAGAGAAATCGATGATGAAGTGGATGTAACCAAGATACAGTAATGTAGATCTATAATCGACGGATGAAGAACAGAAAGACTGGAAGACGGCACTGATACCCCCAGTTTCGTTGCACCACTACGCATCATGAACACGCATATTGAGCACATGGCAGTGGATGGAGCTATCTGCCATATCAGGAATCATACTGCAATAAATACATTATATTACACAATAATCAGTTCCACACATGCCATTATGCGTTGCCTGTAGCACAGCGGAATGTCCGCAAGACCACCAATTGATGCTATTATTCTTATTTCAAAACCACATGTGCTTGCACTTAAAAGTGCATTGAACGACGAACTTGGACATCGAAAGTCTCAACATGGTCTTTACAGACGAATCAAGTTTCTCCCTGCAAAAACGTTGATGCTCAGATTAAAGTTTGTTGACGCCGTGGAGAGAGATTGCTTAACTGCTGTCCTATACTTCATCATTCTGGTTTTGATGTAGATATTATGGTTTTTGGGATTTGGATTTTTCCCCCCCCCCCAAGTTACACTGGGTGGTACAATAACGAGATATCACTATATCTTTGAGATTTTGGAACAAGTTGCCTGTCTTTGTATTCAGATTTCATCTGATATAAATTTCCAATAGGGCAATGCGCTACCTCACGCGAAAGTCATTTAAAATTTTTCATCCTTCCAAATGGGGTCACCCCCGTGACGTCATAGTCCCAGGATAATGATAACGGCGTGTTTCTAACCAATTAGTTCAAAAATGCATGTGACGTCCCATGCATGTTTTTTTTTATAATACTTTGACATCTTTACCCCAATCAGAAAATAGGAAAAAAAACCTACCTTTTTTTAGTAAACAACAAGTACAAGTTGGTTTAATGTCTATTTTGAATTCAAAGGAGAACGTGTTTGTCCTCACACGGCCCGGGGAATTACCCATTTTTTTTGGCCTTGGGCCCCAAAATTTTCCGATCGATCACATAGCCAACATACCTGTATCATTCGAAGACACACGCACACACACAGCTGGTCCAGCATACAATACCAAATAAAATTAGACAAAGGGGAAAGGCAGAATGTGCTGCCAAAATGTCTCCTTTCAGTGCCAATGTGCATAGCACTGATTATTGTCAGCCGTGGCAACAACACTTATTACTTCATTTTTGTACTTGCATCACAGAAAACTGAGTGTATTTTCAATCATTTTGCACAAATATCTGTGTTTTATCTCTCAAAGGGTTTCCAACGGGGGGCCCCCTAGGAGGGTGAAAAACCCCTTTACAAAGGGGGCAAGATATTGAAAAGTCAAAAAAAAGGATTTTTAAAAAAATTATTAATTTTCCCTAAAAAAAATAATTCTTTAACAAATAAAAAATTTAATTAAAAATTTAAAAATTTAAATAAATATATCAGTACTGCAGTATTTTATAAATTAATTTAAAATTTTAAGAACAAATTAATAATTACCAGTGCCCCCGGGGGCTTTCATATAAAAATTATATGAAAAAATTAATACTTATCTTGATAATTTGTAGGTTTATAATTGATTCCTTAAATGCCGATTAAAATACGGGTTCGCCCCCATGCCATATTTAACAAGTGACGGGGGGGTGTATGGGGGGAAGAGTTGAAAAAAATAAATGCAAATTTTAAATTAGTAAATACTTTGCAAAAGGTTTATTTTGGGAAAAAGTCCAGGGAACTACTTTTACGGCTGAGTGAGATTTTTATACGCCGGTGGCATTAAGAATTTAAAGTTATTGTAGGTTTAGATCAAAAAATACTTTTGAACAATACATTGTTATTGTATGGAGGGAGGGGGGGAGGAAAAAATTGGGGTTTAATTGGGGCGCCATTGAGAGATTGAAAACACCGCTCTAATAAACTTGACTTTATTTTGTTTTTTTTGAGTGTTGTTAGATGGCCAGTAGTAAATAAAAAGGAGACCCCCACTTTACGCTGTTTGGTTTTAAAGTTTTTATTGTTAGATTTCCACAAAAACGCCCCAATGTTGGGAATTTCGGGGGAAACCAAATTCAAAAAAATCGGGACCCCCGTGGGATAGGTATCGGACCATGGCTTGCCTTGCCGAGTTGAGCCCAGTAACTAAAAACCCGCCGGGAGGGGAGAGATGCACGTTAAATCTTTTGGGGCAAATGTCCCCCCCCTTGGTGGGTGGTGTTAGGAGGGGGGTGCCAGCTTAGGTGTCGTCCCGTCACTTGACCCTGGTTCAAAAATTCGGGTGTCGCCAAAAGCCCTTTGGGGCTTTTAAAAGGGGTTAATTTTCAATCAATCAACCCACAATTCAAAAAAAAACCGTTTAAATAAACAAAGAAAAAAGCGTTAAGGGTCTTACTGTATGTATTATTATCATGATAATACTATACTCCGATAAAATAATATCCTGATTGGTGAAACAACAAAAACTGTCAATTTATGGGTTGATATTCATTACACCTCCTTCAAAATAATCTAATTGAAATTCTGCAAAAATTGTTTTCCCTCCCAAACCTCAAAATATGCTTTAAAGTCGTTTTTTGTGAAACATTTCAAGGCTTGTACTGAATTTTGTTTTATGCTTCAGTGGACTTAAAAACGGTTACCCCACAAAGTTAGTTTCAATCGTGGAAATATCAGAGAAAAAAAGTGAAACTGTTTTATTTTCATTATTTACTATAAAATTGAAGTATTGTTTCAATATTATTAGTTGATAGTTCTTTGATTCTAAAAATTATTTACAATTCTTTTATATAAATGTATTATATAATTTGCACTTGAAGGAGCAACTACACTAGATCTTAACTACTTTTTTTTTTAATTTAAGATTGGCTTTTTATACTATAAGATATTGTTCCATTTCAATTACACTGTTTTAGTCTACCATCCTTAATTTAGTTTTAAAATTATTTTTAAATTTTAAACAAAAGTTTGACATCAGCTTAGTTAAAATTGACTCGTACAGCATAAAATCAAACCAAAATTCCCTTTACTCTTATTTCCCTCCCCCCAAAAATATTTTCTATCTATACTTCTAATTTCAAATGCTTTAAAAATATCTCAAAATTTCTGAGAGTTAAAATTATCTTTTTTTTATCAAAACTTGTTATTGCTTTTTTTAAAAAAAATTTATTTGTTAATCAAAAATTAAAATTTAGTTTATGTTACAACAAAATATTTTAACAAGTAATATATATATATATATATATATATATATATAATTTTGAAAATCAATTCCTATTTAAGTCACAAAGAAAAAATTTCTTAATACTATATTTAATTAAATTTACTAATTAATTAAAGAAGTTGAAAAACTAACACTGGCAAGTATCTCTACAAGAAAAAAAATATATATTCTAGCTTCTCAAGAAAAGTTCGTTAGGAAAACTTACTTGTAAGTACTGTTGATACCTAGTTCTAGAAATAAGGCTGAATAAATTTAAAATTAAAAAATAAAATTTAATTATTAAATTTATATTTGAAAAACTGTATTAACACATCAAGTGCTATCCACTACAAGTTTAAAAAAATGTATTTTAACTTCAGTGGATGAATAAAAATCATTTTATTAACGATTGAAAATTTGATATATATATATAGGGAGAGAGTTAACTAATAGTAGGAATTGAAAAATATTTCATATTTCATTGAGTATCATTTAAACTACTTAAAAATGCAATTTCTACCAGATAAAAATTTTAATTTTTATTTTTTTACTAAAAATTTTAATATTTTTAATGATAACATATGAAGATTTAAAAACTGTGTTCCATTTAAATACAAAACAAATCATACTTGGAATAATATGAAAAAAAAAATAGCAACACACCATTGGGAGAAATATCATCTCTTCAGATGAACTTTAAAAAACCCCATATATATAGCTAAGAAGATAAAATAATCTCAAACTGCAACATCGTTAAGCCCAAGGGTTAATATTCAATAAGCAAATATCTAAATGTCATCAGATAATCTCGTCCCCGTACAGCTGTTTTCATTCTCGACACAAATATGTTTACCATCGATTACTTTACACAAAGTAAATAAATAATTTATATTCGCATCACATAGATTAGTTTGTTTGTACTAAATCTCATGAATAAGTAAAATGTATTCCACGCTTAGAGAACGTGACCGAAATGAACGAAGATAATGTTTAGAAAAGTATGGAATTCAACTACACGTAAAATTCTAAACACGTATCAATGTGTGAGAATCTGCTGATAATATTATAGAGAAAATTATTTGATTCGTACAGAATAAAATGTTTTCGGAATCTATTTCTAAAATTGTGTAGAATTTTTATAATATGATAAAAAGAATTACAGCGAATCTTACAGAAGTTAAGCCTTGTTTTTATTTATATCATAGATTTGCAATGATTAAAAAATTTTCTCAGATTTTAAAATAAAAATTTTGGCAGCAGGAGATATATTTTGAAAATGTATTAGGAATTATATACACATTGGATGTGTTTTATGATCTTTCAATGCTTGATAAAAGTTTAAAGAATGTGTAGGTATTTACTTTTTTATAAATAAAAATTCAGCTTTTCAGAGTAATATTTATTCTATTTCAAAAGCATGAAAATTATCATTTGCTCTTTAAATAATGTAATTTTTACGAATAAATACTCAAGATTTAATTTTTTTATATAAAAACCTACTTAGATATTAATATTTGTGAACATTTTTTCACCATTTCAATGTTTCCTTTGTAGCTTCTAAATTTTTTAAAAAAATTTTACATGGGTCATTATTTATATTTTAAAGATAATGGGGGTATCATTTGAAACAAATAGATGTTAATTTCGCATTTGAATTAGAATAAAATATCTGTTACTTTTCCCTGAATTATATAATCTGTGAATAATTATTCGGAAATTAAAATAATTTTTCTTAAAATATTTAATTTAAAACATATCCCAAATCATTCTTGAAATAAACAGAAACATAATCAAAAAACATGGGGACTGAATGTGTTCGAAACTGTGATTTTGAAAAATCGTATAAATATGTCAAATGAAATTAGAATATGCATATAAAATTGTTTTAACAATATTATTATAAGAAAAAAGTTATTTAAATGCAATTTTATGATAATAAAAGAATAACATATTTTCAAAATATTCTACTGTTGTGAAAAATGCTTTTACAATAATAATATTTTGCGTATATATCACTAGGACTTTTATAAAAGAGTTTAACCCAAATTTTTGTAATACAGTCAAACCTCTATTTAACGAAGTCGTTAAATTCCGAAAAAAGTTCGTTATATGGAAAATTCGTTATAAAGAGGTTCATCTTTTAACATACTTTATAAGCCACATAAAACCAATTTTAAATTCATAGACACTGTATATTAAAAAAAGTAATTATTAACACCTTTTATAAATTAATATTTATGTATTTTATACATCTTACCCGTCAAAAAAACGAAAGAAAACCTGCAAGGAAAACAAGAAAAAAGAATGTTGAAGAATATATTGCATTTTCAACAAGAAAATTTTTATATTAAAATTAATGCATTTTAAGGACATTTTCTAATTTAAAGCATACAAGTAATTTTAAACATACATTATTTTATAATTAGAGAATTTAAACATACATTATCACATGCGCCCTTAAATTTAATTATTTATAAAATCTGTTAATTTTGTTTGAAAATGTTTGTTTCATAATACGTCTCAATTCTTTGAAATGCACCAAAAATCCTTTTATGACCACCATAAAATTTGTTAAAAACAGAATGACTTGAAATGTCCAGAAATACTTAAAACATAGAGAGAAAAAAAATTGAATCACAAGAAAAAAGTTCGTTTTATAGAAAATGCACTTCACTATTGGGAGGTTATTTTACGAAGAAAATCGTGAAATGTTCTTAGTTCCAGGAAGAAGTTCGCTATATAGAAAAATTCACAATATAGAGATTCGTTAAATGGAGGTTCGACTGTATATAATTTAGAAGTGGATTTATTCTTTTTTATTGCAACTAAGTAGAGAAATTTTAACAAAAAACACCCGTTATTATTTCGATTGAATGTAACTTTCATTATTGAATTGATTGAATTTAAATGTGTGATTGAATTTTTCAGAGTTACAACCAGAAGAAAGTTATTCAGAGTCGGATTATTATTTTTCTAAAAATTGTTGCATGTAACTAGAACCTAAAAAGCAGAATTATTTAATTTTCTTATTTATTTTTTTAATGGAAATGTTGTGTTTAAATAAAATAATGGAAATTTAGCGTGATAATTTGATTAATTCGTACAAGACGTTTAATTGCTTTTAAGCAAAATTCCCATATTCAATACCAAACACTTTATCTTTAGAATTTCCTTCTATTCTTTCACAAAAACAACTAAAGCATTCAACTCAAAATGATTTCTATTATAAAGCTTCTTCAAATAACTTTACTCCAAGAATTTAGAACGAAAGTGGCGAAAATTAATTACATGTCATCTTCCAAGCAAAACTGAACCTTTCGAGATAAAAGTAACGTTTTCAATGAAAGCTCTTTCTGCTCGAAGATTGATTCTTCTCTACACCACGGAAGATATCCAGAAAAGGAATTTGCTTAATATTTCTGAATGGAAATCCAATGTAATCTCCTGAACACTAACTGGAGCTTGTCAACGGTTGATCCTTAGAAGGAAGGAAACGTGGATACTTTCTTAAAACTTTTATGTCCGGAAACAAGCTATAACTAAACGATTTTGTTTTTCAACTGATGTAACAAAGAGGAAAAATATCTCGAGGATTACAACTCTTTAGTGAACGGAAATCTTTAGGTAACAGGGAACACGGTTATGAAACGGAAAGGGTAAAAAAAAAACCGGCTTAAGAACGGACGAATAGTAATTAGGCTTAGGTTTGAACCACTATAAAAGGCTTACTGCAACAACAATGGACATCATTCAATTATCTGTTTGCAGCTTTTACAAGTTCACAGCTTTTTACAAGTTCTTTTAGAACACAAAAAGTAAGTAGAATTCTGTGTTTTATGTGCTTTTACAATTGTTTTAATGGATTTTTGTTGTCTTCTACAAGAAGAATAAAATTTATTTAAAAGCCATTTTTTTTCTTGTTCGAATATTCGAACAACTTTGGAAAAGAACTTGAAATCCTAAAAGAATAAATATCTGTTGCTGTTGAAAGAGTCTATCTATTAAAAGAATGCGTTAGTAAGAAAAAATTCCGTCGGCTTTAGGTAATCGTTAAGATGGAAGACACATTCTAAAGTACTGAAAGAATTCTATTGAAAGAATATGTTTGCTTTTAACTACACCATTCGAAAACATTTAGAATAATATGATAAACTGATGTTGTGAAGTACCGATTTGTCTCCATTTTTCAGTTCCATTTTTAATAAAAATGTCGGTTTATGATTCAGTACAGTTACAGTTAAATGCACTCTATCAGAGGTTTATATTCGCCGCCATATTTATTTCGTCTCAGAGATTTAAAATCTGTCTGGCACCGATGGCAATCAATTTTTATGGTCCTAAATCCATGAAAAATTATAATATGGAAATACTAGTTGAATTACATTACTTATACTTTGAACGACTATTTAAGAAAAAATGAGGTACGGCAAATAGAAACCTCCATTATCAAAAAGATATCAAAAAGGTTCCCTTTAAAAAAATTACAAGCATTACTCTACTAATAAAAAACCAGTTTTTACTATACAGGAGGGAAAAAGTAGAGGAATTTGATAAAATGACAATACAGAAATATAAGTATTGATTTCTTCAAAAGCAAAAACGTACTGTATTGGAAATTTTGATTTTATGAAGACGTATCTTAGATACAATATGTTTATTTTATTTATTTGAGCAACATGTTTGGTTTTAGAAGCTTAGAGTTATTTTCCACAAAATTATATACAAAAGCTTCTATTAAGTGAAATGTATATACATTTGAAGTATTTTAAGGACATAAATACCAATTTATGCTAATGAATTTCAGGCATCATAACGTGGAAGTAGTTTACCACTATAAAAACCATTGAACTATCAAACATATTTGTATGTAGTTTAGTGAATAGTTGGACAAATTAAAATATTTCTAAAATGGTACAATTTATATTATTATATTTCCCATTGTTTTTGCTTACCATCGTTCAATATTGTGATCTTTTTATGTACATAATTGAAACCGCAAGTACATTCATAATAAAATATAATGATTGTTTTGTACATAAAACATCGTTTTCTTTTACACTTCTTTCTTTCAGCCGTTTTTTTACAAAAATATTTTTTTAGAATTTCTGTCACAGACATATGCTACCCATTTTTTTCAGTTATCTTTCAAACTATTTAGCAAAAAACTTTTATTTCAGTTTATTTTATACATTTCTTTGAAAGCAGTTACAAAAAATAAGATAAACTAAGATAGAAGAAATTAATCATTACATTTTTACATAAAATTTGTTCGTGAACGACAGACTTTGAAGTCGAATGAGATGAAGAAGTAATAACTATTATTCTGTTTTTGTCGTCTCAAGGAAATTTTTTTAAATTAATGAAACAAATTATTTTATTTTTTATTTAATATTTATTAGCTAATTTCTGTTTTACAGATAATTTGTTATAGAAAGATAATGTTAGAAGTTATACAAACTGTACAAAAACTGAATTTCATATTCCTTTATTAATTTTTGTGTCCTTTAGACAATAGTTATTGTTCTCTTCAGTATTCTTTGTTTTTCTTTTCTTTTTCTCGTATATTTTTCTATGTATTATTCAACTTATTTCATAGACCAGTTTTAAAATATTTATAACTATGACATATTTATCTTTTGATCGGAATACATTTAATTCGTTTTACTTAAATACCCAATTAAAACCAAGTTATTATCTTTCTGTTTGAAATTCCGTTTTTAATTTTTCTCACTAGTTCATCAAATATTCATTCATAACTAGAATGTCATTGTATTTTTAAAGAAATGGAGAAAATATTACAAAATGTAACTCTCAATACATCCTCTATTAATTCCTTAACTTATAGATGTATAAATATGTCGCGTTTTCAATTAAATTTCTTCATCAATTTTAATTTTCCTTCACGAAAAAATCATTCTGCATGTATAATAGTATTCAAAACAGCTATTTTACAATTCTTCATTCATATTTGTAAGCATTCAATTTCGGTCTTTTATTCGTACTCAGATTACACGTGGTGTTTTATCTTTAGTCATCTATTATTATTCTTTCATTATACCTTATATGTTTTCCCAAAATCCAATCACGATATCTGGGAATATTTATTTTATTTTTATACCTTTTAAATTAAAATTTCACATTAAATAAATTCGAATATTTTCAAAGGAAGCTAAATTTTTTTAATTTATTCAAAAATTTA
>BMAV01017083.1:0-23661 GCA_019973955.1 Trichonephila inaurata madagascariensis | reverse complement strand
ACAAAAAATTTATATATTTCCTTAAAAAAAAATACCTTTTGAACAATATTTATGTAAAAAATTCTTATTTGATTTTTTTTAAAAGTGTTTGTGTTTATATTAAGAAAAATGTTACCTCAAGTGGAAAAATAAAAAGGACGATAAAAAAACTTTCAGATTAATTCAAGGATGAAATGTACAAACCTCTTTCTGTATATAGAAGAAAGGTTTCTGTGGTGCTGTAATAATTTTTTACGTAGTTAAGATTTTCTAGAACTGAGGGCGCCAGGATATTTTTTTGAAAATAAATTTATTCTTGGCTATGTATACTTTAGAACTACATGATACATGAAAATACAATTTAAACGATAAGTATAAACCGTTGCATAATTTGTACAATGGTAGTAATTACATTTTTAAAAAAATTACAAAATTGCATTTTTCGTTTTATAGATGATATTATAATTTTGGTAAGCAAGCGAATTTCAAACCAATACTGACTTTTATTCTGAATTCAGTTTAATACAGGAAATCGTCCAGGTATAGAAATACATTAAAAAGATAAAGTAATAACTAATATTTATGACAAAAAGAGATGAATTTAATTTGCGTGTGTTATAAAAAATATCTCATTGAAAAGAGTATACAGAAATATTATTTTTAATTACATACAATGCAATGAATTTTGTATCAAAAAAATTCAGAAAAATAAATTATTATAAAAATCTTATTAAATACCGTTTATATATATTCTCACACACACACAAAATATCCAATTAATTTTAATAAGTTATTTGTGAAAAGAAATTCAAAACTGAAAGATTAAATTTCTTGAAAAAATTAATAATATTATTATATCATGAATATTCATTTTAAGCTTCATTTATTAACTATATACAGGGTGTATCTAAACTCTTGGGTAAAGCTTTAAGGGGTATAGTGCATATCAAGCCAAACAATATTAAATAGGAAACTTAGGGTCACAAGTCCAAAATTTCAAATGATTATAAAAAACGAAAAATGGGTAGATTCGTTAGAGGGTTTCACTAAAATTATTCTTTTTGTCATTATTTTCTTGAAATTTTCTTTTAAAGATAAAGCTAAAAATGCTGATAAAGGGCGCGCCTTTTATGCTTTGGTGAAAACGAACAACTACTTTTACTGTTACCTTTTTGTATCACATCATATGCTTTCAAAAAACTTTAAATTTTGAGCTCAAAAATCTGATTCCCTTCTGGGTGGTTATAGTGAAACTCAACTGTGTTCAGGAGGTGAAATTTGAATCCCTCCTCCTGGACACAGTTCAGTTATTCACGATCTTAGATGCTCGGTCGTAGACTAGGCACCAACTACTACCCACTAAACGCAAAATAAAAGAGATGATAAAATTAAATAAAAAAGTTATTTATAACAGACATGAGCAATTCATCCACGCAAAATACCAAATTATGCAAATCACCCTATTTGCATGCAAAGTTTAGTACACAAAGATTTAACTGTATGGTGTCAAATGTATGTAAAGTGCTTTAAGAACTGGTTGTCTGCATTCATCGTTTTTGACGGCTGTAGGGATGACCAGCTACACTAATCAAGAAATGGCCGATAACTATTTCATTTACGCCGTTGCGGATGGGAATGCCCTGGATTCCCATGGATTGTACGGGGAACGATTTCCTTCGAGACGCTTGCCGAACCGAAAAACTTTCGAACGCTTCCATCAGCGTCTCGGAAAAACCGGTTCGTTTGTCAGTGGGATGCACGACACAGGGCCTACCAGGAGTGCGAGGCCACCGAAACTTGGAACAGCATGTGTTGCGTGAATTCGAGGAGTAAAACGGAGACGAGCACGCCAACTGTATCCGCCTCCGCCGCAAATGTGCGGTTGGGCAAATGTTGGGAGCTAAAGGCCTGACCCTATCAAACGCAGCGTGTGCACGCCTTGAAAACAACCGACCATCAGCCACGTGTCGGTTTTTTTGCGATGGTTCCTCCAACGATTGGCTGTGCAACCAGACTTTACTGCACACGTGCTAATCACCGATGAATGCAGTTTCAGTCAGAAGGCGTTTTCTCTCTCTATGCACACAACTCGACGTATACTAACCAACACGCTATCCGTACTCATTCATATCAACGGCGTTTCAGCGTCAATGTGGGCCTGAATTATCCATGATCATTTGATCGGACCATATCTTCTGCCAAGGCGTCTGGACGGTGGAACATTACTGATATTCCTACAATAGGTGCTTCCAGTTCTAATGCAAAGTGTTCCAGCCAATATAAAGGCTCGTATGTGGTTCCAACATGACGGAGCGCCTACACATTTTAGCGCAGATGTATAAAGTGCATTGGATACATCATATCCAGGGCGATGGATTGGACGAGTTGGTCCGGTAAAATGGCTTGCATGTCCTCTTCTGCCTAGACTTCTTCATCTCAGGCCATATGAAGAGTCTTGTTTACGCAAGCCCCGTTGACTCCAAGGAAGCCCTGGTAGCGAGGATTGCCGTCGTAGCAGGCGATATCTCGGAGATGTCCGGTGTATTTGCTAGTGTTAGACAGTCCCTCCGCCGGCGGTGTGAAACATGCATCCTTGCTAGTGGGCGCTATTTCGAGCAGTTTTTGTTATTCCGCAAGAAATTCATGCGTGTGCCATTTTCTACGTTTCATCATTCATTCAACCTTCATTAATTCGAAGTACGTGCGTACTTCAAATTGTTTCTTTTAATTTGTGCGGAGGAATTACTTGTATCTATTATGAATAAATTTTTTAATTTTGTCATCCCTCTCGTTTATTTTGTGTGTAGGAGGTAGTAGTTGCTGCCTGGTCCACGACATCAAGATCGGGAAGAACTGAACTTTGTTTCTCCTGAACTCAATTCCGTTTGCGCTACTTAACCACCCCAATGAATCCAATTTTGAGCTCAAAATTTAAGTCTAAGCTTTTGAAAGCATTTGATGTGATACAAAAAATAACGATAAAAAATAGTTGTTCGTTACCTCAAAGTCTGAAGTGCCCTCTTTCGACAATTTTTTTAACTTTATCTTTAAATTTACTTTTCAAGAAAATACTGGCAAAAAGAATAATTTTAGCGAAAACCGCTGACGAATCAACCCATTTTTCAGAATCATTTGAAATTTCGTACCCTAAGCTTTAATGGCGCCTATCTCCTTCGGAAGACGCTTGGGACACTAAGTTTCTAGTTAATATTGTTTGTCTTGATGTGTACTATTACCTCTTAAAGTTTTGCCCAAGAGTTTAGATACATATATAATCATCATTTAATACACATATAATCTGTATAATAAATCATTTTTTTTGTAAAGAAATGTATTTTCTGTTGTCAAATAAAAAATATATTTATATTTATGAAAATGTTTCTTTATTTATCTTAGAGAAAACAATTTAAAATTCAACAAATTCGATAAAATGACACCTTGTCGCACATGCAACAGAATTTTTAGTTTCTAAAAATTTTCTATAAATACTTGTCTTGTGAACAACACAGGGGCGTAGCTACCGCCGTATCAATGATCTGGAGGCCCCAGCATGTGTAACTATAGTACCACTCACACACACACAGGGCTTTCATTTCTAAAAAAGGGCCCGAAGAGGTTTTGTTAAGGGGCCCACTCAGATCTAGCTATGCCAGTAGAAAAGCACAATATTTTAAGTTATTGTTATCAAGGTCTCATCATATATGAAGATGGCAAATCATGTACTTAAGGATATTTAAAATCATCTAAAATTTAATATATCACTACCAGATTAGAAAATGAAAGAATTATATCTTCTGCAGCACCTTCACATAAATTTAAGGAAACATTTCCAATGTTACATCCAGCACTCAAAGGAAATGTGCCATTGGTTAATTCATTGCTCTCGTATATTCTTTGTTATTCATGAAAAAGTGCTTTGTTTTGGCTTAGGTCACTGACCGAAGGAATGGGGTGGTTTGAATGGCCACCTCCCTTGAAATCTGTTGCCATTGAAGACGCATACTACCAATTCTTTTACAACAAAAAGTATCGATTAAAGCTGAAATCTATTACAACTGAAGTCTTTGCGTTAAGTAGTCATCGAAATTAGTACGTGGAAAATTTATTCTCAGGAACCAATCACTCGTATGAAGTTTAAGGTCATTTAAAAGATAACTAAAAGTTTTTAAAGTTGCATCCTCGTTACAACTCCTATGTTACATAGAAAGACAATTTTTACTATTGAATGATACTATGTTAGAGCACACACACACAGAGTATTTACAGCATTTCAACGTCATCGAACCAAGTGTTAAATTTTTCCTAGTATCCGAGAAATTCCACGAAATACTCTTTAATTTTTCTTTAAAACTTTTTCAGAATGAACAAAACTAAATTCTGTTACATTTTGTATCGCCTTTCGTAAAATGTGCCTTCGATAACTTCTCCTTTCTTTGAGATCTTTCAGCTTGTTAAAGAAATATTTCTAGGAAGAATTTTGTAAATTATAATTATTTCGATAGACCAAATATTTCATAATCTTTGTCAAATCTCCCTTTCTATTTGCTGATGTCATCTTTGTAACTTGATATAAGTTTACTCATTATATCTATATACTTTCGGGTGTTATGTTCTGTGAAATATTTTGGCATCAAAGTTCTGTGGAAATGTTCGATGATGCTAGCATTACTTTAGTGTTATTTTTTTAAGAAAAAGTGTGCGTTAATTTTCTTAAAAAAGTTTTTACAGCTTTATTGTTAAATTTTGTTCCTTTATCCGTTGGCAAAGAGAAGGGTTTCCATTCCTTGAAAATCTTTTAGAAGCCTTTTAATATACTTTACTGGTTTTAAATGTTAAAGGTATTGCCTAAGCCAGTGGTGCAGGTGCACACAGGAATATTTTGGAAGGGGGGAACTGTGGGTTTGTAGTCTTACTGTGTCTGATACGCCGCCCAACATAGACTTTTGATTTTAGTCGATTTTGGGAACAAAAGTAGTAATACTGTAATGAATTTCATGAAACATACTTGAATAAATTTTACGTACTACATACATAGGATTATATAATCAAAAGAAAAAAAACAAGGCCTGGGTCCGCAACCGGGATTTCCTCCTTGTACGCCACTGGCTTAAGTATGTTTTGGTAACACGGCAAAAGATATTTATAACCATTGTTATACTGACGTAAAGATTGCCAATCAAATAGATCTAATGAGACTTTTTCTTCTATCCCCTCCCCTATTACTCGATTCGGCTCATACCGTCCTCTTGCAGGTTTATGTAAAGTGTATAAATATTTTGCTTTCATACCCTGTTTGTTATTTTTAGTCTGAACGCTATTATCTAAATTTCTGTATAAAGCATTCTCGCCTCCAAAACTTGCAGGCTCTTCGGAATTTTGATAGGCATTACTGTGTTGGAATTTTTCCTCATTATGTACTCTCCTCATCTAGTATAAACAAACAACGAACTATAAATGGGAATTCAAATATTTATAAAAAGTTCAGAAAAACACTAGATTAAATAAAAATAGCTTTTACTGAACAAAGTAAAACTGACCGAAATTCAAAAGAAGATAATTATTCCAATGTATATATTCTTTTGCATATATGTCCTCTACTTTTCTGAACACTTTTTTTAGTTAACAAAATCGACAACTAAGGTCTGCCTTTCACGTGTACGGCAGCTTTAACAATCCAGATACAGGGAATCCATGCATTTATACAATACACGTCCAAAGAATCTCGTTTCTTTATATTGTTACAATTGTATATTTCTAGGTAACCAAAATCACTTTGACATACGACCCAATCCAATTTAACGAACAAAGAAATATTCTTAGAAACATATTTTTTGTTAAACACATAAAGACTCGTTCGTGAAAGCCATGTGGACTGTCTGCATCAGAATAAAAGGACTCATTTTCAGAAAACGATCCACTTCATCCATTACATATTCACAAAGAGTGTATGTAAATAGTTTTTCGCACATTCGTGATCAAGTTCGTTAGAATTGTATTATTTACCTAAATTCTTCCCATTGAGCTGGACTCTTTCTGGAACCAGTTCTTTCCTCTGATATAGTTTGGATATTCACTGATATATGATTTGAAAGGTCAAAGAAATAAATATCTTTTTCAAAAATTCAGAAAGAGCAAAGTTTAATGTTTAAAGCACTCCAAGTCTTGGAGAAACTCCATCTTTCGTGTGGGATGTTAACTACAACTGTCCTATCTTGTAAAAACGAGAAAATATGGTCTGTTGATTCACATGAAATTGTAGCGAAATAAAATTACATTTTGTAAATATTTGTTGATTATTCAAATTTTTAAATAATCTGAAATTGCTTCAATATTTCTTATTGCTGTGGTGGCTGACAATTGTAAAGTATATATAACACCTAAACTATTTCTAATTTATTTTAAAATTATTTAAATAATGAGATAGAACTTTTTTTAATATAGCTAACAAACTAACTCTCGATCGAAGTGGTTTCTTTCCTTAGCAAATATGAAGATTTCATATAACATGGTAGTTGGAACTTTAGATTGGCTCCAAGATTTAGCAAATAGGTGGCTTTGTAGTTTGGTAATTGTTGATTTTAAGGATGGTGTCTTTATCACACATCTTATATTTTTGAGCTCTCAGAATGGTTGGTGGCCGCGGTAGCCGAGTGGTATAGGTATCGGACCGTGGCTTGCCTTGTCACGAGTTCGAGCCCAGTACCACTAAAGACCTGCCGTGTAGGGTAGCGATGCACGTTAAATCTGTCGAGAGCTGAAACGTCCTCCCGTTGGTGTGGTGTGGTAGTTGGGAGAGGGGGATGCCAGCTCAGGTGTCGTCCACGTCACTTGACCATGGTTCAAAATTACGTGGTCCGTCGCCAAAAGCCCTTGTGTAGCTGAACAGTGCGACGTTAATATTCAATCAATCAATCTTAGAATGGTCGGCACTAAAGTTTAAATTAACACCTGTTTTGAGATTCTTTTAAAATTATTGTGTTCATGAGCATTCTAATATAATATGACAAACAGATACATTCCTCTTTAAATCCAATAGGACAAAATTGTTCTTCGAATTATCACAAAAACAGTAAATTCTTTTCTTTTGCTATTACTCATCACGGGCTATATAAGTTACCGTTAAAGTATGAAATACCGGCATCCTATAGAATATAGTCTTCCTTTATTAAGGAAAACCAAATTTTCAAATAAAAGAAAATAAGAACTTAAAATTAATCTACTTATTGCAACAAGGAAGGTCTGAGTGGCATTTTGAATTACATTTTTCACGCAAAGACCATTCTTATTTTGCTACTTTGTTTTACACATACATTTGACGAATCCTTTGCTACTTTCATTGGAATGAACAATTGCAACTGACAGATGAAGAATTTCATGGTCAGGAATATCTTTAACTCTAAGCAAGTTTTAAGGGCCCAAAGTAAATTGTGATTTCTCATATACTTTTAAAATTCCTTCAGAAGTTCCAAGTCGATAGAAATCATTTTCCCCACTCGTTACAAGTCCCAATATGTATTGGCATTCAGAAAAAAATAATAAAAATTTCACAACAGTGCCTTTTTTTAAATAATTCTATTTTTATTATTATTTTTTTTGGATGTACAGTTCAATATCATAACGTGTAACGTTTTTGTATTTGGTTGAAAGTTCTTTCAGAATTGTATCACGCCCTCCGTGTGCAATAGCCAAATGAGCTTCATGACGAACTTAAAATAACTCAGAATTCATGATGTAATAATGTATAGAAGTACTTCCCCACCTTTATATCCCCGTGGACCGGTCACCGTTTGATAATTTTACCGCAGCCCGCTGAGGGTGGGGAACGTTGTTTATATTTTTAATTGTTTTGATTTAATAATTTAATTGTATTTATATAAACATGGCTTCAGAATAAAATTTAGTTACTCAAAAGAAATGAATATAAAGAGTGATTTTAGATTAAATATAAAGTGACTTCCATGGAACAAGAGAAATACACTCCAGTAAATAAAATGGAAAAATTTCATACTCCTTGAGTGGCTCAATACCATTTGATCCACGGACCGGTGGCTCGAAACCATTCTGTATAGTACTAACGCCTTCTTTAACAGGTTACATGAGTTTACTTTTATATTTTCACCAAACATCACATCATAGCTATTCAGCAAACAATAAGCCCTGGATTCCTTTTTAGTAGTCCTTTTGTATATGAGTTATTAACTTCTTGTACGTAGTTTCAATTAAAAAAAAAATATTTTATTTTTTTGCAGCCTTAACTCGAGCTTTGGGAAGCTCGTCGTCGAATAGTTGTTTCATGCCTATAGACCGGAGTCGGCAATCTTTTAGCTGTGGCGTGTCAAAAATCAATCTACCAATTATGATTCAGCGTGCCACACACACACAGTAGGATATTTTTGAAACAACTCTATTTCCGCGATAATGTATGCAGAGTTAGAGAATAGAGTTCAATTATATAGATTTACAGCTTCAACTCACATTGATTTTGCATCAATTAAAAATATTTCTTAACATAAAAAATAAACAGCATAAAATAAAACTATTTCTTCAACATAAAATTTTAAAAAAAATAAAACCCCTCGAAATTGCACATATATTATGTATTTTTTAAACATATTTATTAAAACAAGAAATAAGTAAAATATAAGTATTTCTCCTAATTCCAGTTAAATAAAATATTTAATATGAATCTAGTGCAGCTTCGCTCTACTTTCATATCGCAAAAAATGTGGTGTAATTTGTGACCTTTACTTTGACATGATTCTGAGCATTCAGTTGTTAAACAATTTCTTTGTGGACTCGAAATATTTTTCGTATGAGGAAAAATATTTTACTTAGATATGTAGAACTAAAAGCGGAAAAGCAGAATACATATGCAATTTTCTCTCTTCAAGCAATTGAATATCTCCAGCTATGACATTCAATAATTTACAAAAATATTGTAAATTTACCTTTAGAGTTATCTTTCAAATTTTTTCATAGTTCCTTAATTGTCCAAATTCTGGAGATGTTTGTCAAATAAGATCTGTTACAAATTTATGAAGTTCGTTCAAAAATTGACAAATTTGTTGAGTAGTGCCGAGTGCCACTGATAATTGTACCGTGTGCCATAGGTTGTCTACCCCTGCTATAGACCATGACTCCTTCTCCAACATTACAACTTGCTTCTCCATTTTCATGCAGCACAGTAAAAAATCAATATTTTGGCTGCCAAGCCAAACGGGCACTTCAAGGGAATTTTTACATGCCGAATAATCATACGACATGGCCGCTCATGACTGCTGTCTATTTTCTGCATCATGAAAATCCACCGACATGGGCTGGGGCCGATTGATTGATTGAATATTAACGTCGCACAGTTCAGCTAAACGAGGACATTTGGCGACGGACCACGTAATATTGAACCATGGTCAAGTGACGTGGACGACACCTGAGCTGGCACCCCCTCTCCTAACTACCACACCACACCAACGGGAGGACGTTTCAGCTCTCAAGAGATTTAACGTGCATCGCTGCCCTACACGGCGGATCTTTAGTGGTACTGGGCTCTAACTAGTGACAAGGCAAGCCACGATCCGATACCTATACCACTCGGCTACCACGGTCACATGGGATGGGGCCGAACTCGCAACCTTAGGTGCCGATGGCCAGCGACAAACCAACTACGCCACCCAGTCGACACGTGCTGACTTGTAAGGAGAATAAAACCAAGAGCACGGCAATGAATACAAAAATGTAAAAAAAAATTTTAAATGAATGCTCATAATTATAAATAGATTTAAACGAACTGTGTGTGTGTGTGTGTGCAATTGTAATCCTCACAAATTAGCATTTATTATTAATGTTAAATAATGAAAAGAATTTTAAATTCCGATAAAGAATAATTGTGTTATTTTTAATATTTAAAACGAGAAGACTTCAAAATGTTTTAACTCGGGAGCGGACGTGAATTCGATACTAATGGTAATAGTCGCGCGGGGTGACGGGGTCACCCCGAAGATTTTTTTACAATTATTTTTATTGTACAATATAAAAATCACAATTCCAGTGAATAATTTAACGAAGAGAAAGTATACTTACCTACTTTCTACCTTTTTTTTATTGATAAATTGAGAAAAATTCCAATAGAGCCAAATTAAAATGTTCCTAAGGTACGCGACCTTAATAAAGGACACAAATCACAGAAGCCTTTCATGAACGTTACAAAAATGATATCTGCAAATAATTTTGTTCGAATTTTTGTCGTTTGTACCCCGCGTGAACGCTCCCGGGTTAAATGTTTAATCAATGTAAAACTATGAATGTTAGTTCTAAAAAGGAATTATATAAAACGTTTTTCATCATGCTTTATATGTTTCAGAATACTCATAAAAATAAATATTGGCCACATAATCCTTCAAAGTGCTTTCTGTGATTTTCGAAATGTCATATATCTCTTTCGTATACAGGCGCATTAATTACAACTTCCCTAAATGAAAAGTAAAGATATAAAAAAGGAACGAACTAACCATATCAGTAAAATCGAAGGTCAAACAGATGACTTTTTTATCTTCCTAGAATGTTTTTCTGGGTCTATGTTTTGTCTTTTCTCTGAAATAGTATTTTAGATTTAAAAAGAGAGAAAACTCAGTAAAAAAATCTCTCATCGTAGAATTACAGCAAATCAAACAAAATGTGATGTTTTTTATTTAATACACTGCTGGCCACCGTAAATGCACCAAGAAAGACAAGAGATATCACAACAAAATTTATTTTGTAGATAACATGTTGACCAAGTATCAAATGATTAAATTTATAGACTTCTGTGAAGTGTGGTTCCTGCCAGAATCAGTAGCCAGAGTAGCCGCCATTGTTTGATATCACCGCTGCCATAAGCCTCGGCATAGATTCAAAGAGACTTTGGATGTGTTCTTTAGGTACAGCAGACCAAGTAGCTTAAACACGTTGCCAAATTTGATTTGGTGAGACAGCTGGAGGTATAATCTGGGTCAATCGTTGAGTAACCATGGGCCACATGCTTTCTATCGATGAAAGAACCGGAGAGCGAGCCGGCCAGGGAAGCAATTCAATCTGGTGGTTGACGAAGAATCTTTGGACAATGCGTGCCACGTGTCTTCGCGCAAAATCCTGTTGAAATATGGAGGTAAGGAAGGACAACTGGCTCCAACACCTCGGAGATGTAACGCTGGCTGTTTAAAGTACCGACAATGCGTACTAGAAGAGTGTGAGAGTGATATCCAATGTCGTCCCAATACCATAATACCCGGTGCAGGACCAGTGTGTTGGTGCATAACGCAGCTGTTCAGCATCCTCTCTCTACGGTGTCTCCAGACTCAAATCCGACCATCGTGGTGTTGCAGACAGATTCATGACTCGTCAGTAAAGACAACTTCGTTCCTTTCTGCCACCCACATCCTTCTTTCATCGCACCATTGGCGGAGGAGACGTCTGTGGTTCTGCGTCAAGGGTAGACCAAGCAATGGACATCTTGCAGACAGACCACTCTGCTGTAAACGACGTCGAATGGTACGCGCAGACATTGAATGATGCGTTACAGACTCAATGTGCTGTGCTATGGTTCGTGATGTGACTGAGCGATCCGTCACCGCCATGCGCACAATTCGCTTGTCCTCACGAGAAGTGGTGCACTGATGGGGATGCGATCGACCACGTCGGTCCGTTGTGCCCTCCCGCATCCAATGGTCACATATCCGCATTACAGTTGTTTGGTTTCGTCCATTACGACAAACGATTTCCCTGAAAGATAATCCACAATCTCGGTAGGCCACTATCTTTCCTCTGTCGAACTCGGATACTTGATCAAAAGCTGATCGCTGTCTTCTACGAGACATAACTGATCGCTTTTTGAAAAAACCACAAGAAAAACACAATTGCCGAACTTGAAATCGTCGAAATCTCCAAGCCTTAAATAGCACTTTGAGGTGGCGTCACAGGCGTGCGTGATGTGTGTCTGCGCTGAAATTCTAATCATTTGCATATCTCACATCCACTAATGCATGTTGTAAATTTCCTGTTGTTTGCATGCTTCCTTCAGGGTGTTGAAATTACGGTGGCCTGCAGTGTAGTTCAGCTGTTGAATAGGATGAGTGACTGCTAATGGAATTCATTAGTTATTTGTATTTCTAGAGTTGTGAAGGTACTGTATCTGGCATCTATTTCTAAGGATTTTAAACAATAAATTTTCATCGCTCCTGAAAACTGCCTTGCTCTTTTTGACTGATAGCATTAAATCCTGGAACCCCGAACTGCGTAAAAATATTATTTTTACACTCTAAAATGTGTCTTGTTTCAGAGCAGATCGGCTGAAATACATTCATTCGTTCTTTGCAAGCAAAGCTATTCCTTAGAACATTTTATTATATTTTTTTACATAGAAACTTCTTGTAATTATGAAAAAAATAGCCTATTATAATTGTTATTTTTTTAATATTCTTATAAAGTTTCCTTTTTGCTGCTCTTGAAAATCCATTTCAGTATTATTGTTAGGATATCAAAATTTTTAATATTATTCACTGATTTATTTTTTTAAAAATTGTATGGAAATATTTTTGTGGTTTACATCTATTAGACAATTTATATGTAATTCAATAACTCATAAGAAATAATTTTTAATAAAGAATAATCCAATAAAATTTAGTCATTATTTCTAAAAATTATGTATTAACATGATTCCTTTCTCGAACTAAGAGTATTTTCTATTTTGAACTTTGAAGACAGTCATTTCTAAAAGAAATTTCAAACTTTCATAAATGATAATTATTAAGTAAAGTCAGACAATTAAAGCTGGGAAATGTTATTTCATTACCGATTCATCATATATTTCAAAAAATCTTACTATGTCTTGGGAATTTTTATAGAACAGTTGTGTTTCAAAAATTAGTATACAATAACAATGTCTCAACTTTACAAATCCATATTAAAGCAAATAAAGTTTAAAACTGACAAAAAAAAATCTTTTGGCATACATTTTATAAAAATACTTTTCATGAGTACATAATAAAGCAATGTCACTGATTATCTTTCAACAGTATATGAAAAATGCATTTTATAAATTACAATGAATTTCTTAGTTAAAAATAAAATTTTCATATGCTTCACTTGTATTATAAACATGTAATATTAAAATTAAATGTTGATAAGCAATGCATGTTAAATAAATTGTAATTACTAATTTAAACAAGCTATCTAACAAAAAATTTTATGCTCCTATATGGAAAAATTTTCACGAAAATAACTTAAGATGTTCCCCTATAATGTAATATTTTGTTTCAAACAATTTCTAAAAATAATCCCATATCTTAGTATGATTCATTTCTTTCTTTTTTTTCCAACTAAGGAGACAATAATTTATAAAAAATAAATTTCAAACATTTATATGTGATATTTACTAAGACTAGCAAAGTGCCAAATGTTAGTATTTTATAACAGATATCTTTAAAGACTTCACAATGTATTGGTACAAATCATACTATTTTAAGGCAACAGCTTAGGTTTTGGTTTTAGTTTCATTTTAAATCAATTTTCCACTCTTAAATTGAATGAAAAATATTTTTCAGCACAATCAACTCTTGCAGTGTGAAATGGTTAATTATTTCAGTTGACATTACTAAAAGCATTTCTGCTTGATTATGTTTTATAAATTCTCATAGTTACTTAATTAAGATTAATTTCGAGGCCCATTTTTGTTTTAAAAATTGTTTATATAACTTACAAACTTTATCATTAATTTTTTCTTGTTGAGAAACAATATTTCGAAGAGATGGAACGCTACTGAGAATGATGTATCTAAAAATCACCCTCAGCTAATAATGCAATTAGAAATTTGAATTCAAGTATTGCAGATAAAACTGAATATTTTCATGATGTACCAAACTACTTGATGATATATTATAGTACTATATTTAGTACTTTAAAGTTGTGCAATAAAAACTCAAACTTGCTACACACTGTCCCAATTTAAAACTGATAAAAATTCTTTTGTACAAACCTGGTGATTTTTAACTAAAGTTAGTAGGTACTCTTATTATTTTGTATATAAATGCTTTGTGTTTCAAACAGTGCAGGGTTAAGATCATTTCGAGCACTAGGTGCAGAAGATCTACAATTTTTAACAACAAATTCAATATTTTTTTTTCAATTGTCTTTGATAAAGTGTCTCGTCCCCGGGCCACATTCCTCTCCTATTTGTGCGGCAAACACAAACACATTCCTGGTCTATCTGGAATCTAAGGGCGCCATAATTCTCATCTAACTTCTGAACACTCTTATTCATCACACCACCAGTGTTTTATAACCGCAATCTCTCGGCAACGGCTTTCATACAGGCTTCACCTATATGTCAACCTATTGTCACCGGCTCTCTTTAGATATTGTAAATTCTAGACTCGATGTCTGCGTTTGTCCGAGGTCAGACAATAAACAATGACCCCATGGCCTCGTACTCTTGTCACCTAACGTCTGTTTGGAGCCATAAAATTTCGCATGAATAGAAAGGCGAGGTTCATCCCAATCGAATACGTCACAGTACTCTTATTATTTTGTACATAAATTCTTTGTGTTTAAACAGTGCAGGGTTAAGCTCATTTCGAGCACTAGGTGCAGAAGTTCTACAATTTTTAATAACAAATTCAATACTTTTTTTTCAATTGTCTTTGAATAAAGTGTCTACAACAAGTTACTGTCCTTTTTTTAAAATATACTATACAATATTAAGGGAAAGTTTCAGAAAAAGTGCAATAATTTTCAGAAATTAAATTTATAAAATAATAATATGATTTATCTATAAAAAATCGATCCAAAATACAAGTTAAATTTGTAAATTTTTTAAAAGTTTATCTCATATTAGATTGAGTTATAATATGAAAGTTTTTGATTAATAATAAATATTTATCCATTGATGTAAACGAATTTTATTTTTACAACACAATGAATTGAAAATAAGATACAAAAATTAAATGCAATATATATGTTAATAAATAATTGGATAAAATTTCCATTCAAATTTTTACTGGTTATGTCTCTTGAGCAAGTATTTATGTTTAGTGTTAAACACTCCAGTTCCATTTCATGCAAACTTAAAACTTATTTGGAGAAATGTATTGACATGTTATTTTTTTATCACTAATATGTATCTAGAAAGAGTATCCTCTTATATATATATATATATATAATTATAGTTAAACTTAAAAAAAAAAATAGAAGATAAAGGATACAGAATTCTCACTTTGGAGTTTAACATATAAAAATATTTTATTAAAGATTAAAATTATTATTAGATCAACAAGTAGTTACAAGTCATGAATAAATTGTTCCCTTTCTTATCAAAATCACAGTTTTTACTACTTATGAGCAAGTTGATTAACTAATATAGCATTGTTTTACCGAGACAATTATAAATTTCAAGAAACTTTTCAGTTCTCCAAATTATACTTGAGCAAAATATTAAATTACTTTAAAATTTGTCAAAGAAATGCTAAATCAGTACTCATACCATTTCGAAATTTGTAACTTATGTATTAAACTGCCAAATAATTTCGCCAAGCAAAAACAGATCAAGAACTTAAAAAGTAATATTATTACTCTGTTTCAAGATCCTAATTCTCGATAAATGTCTTACAATTGATCCAAATTCTCTTCTTGGGTCAATACTTGTAACTAGCTCAATGCATCAAATTTATTCAGGACTTATAAGCAGGATAATATCAATATACACGAGTCTTTCTTTAGACTTTTATATTTATGCAAAAATAAATCTAATGGATAATGATAAATTTACAAATTGTGCAAAAACAAATAAATGCATATTTGTTAAAGATAGTAAAAAAATTTCTACATTTGTATGATTGGTTTATAGCACATTCAAACTCTGAAAAACAAATGTTGTGTTTATAAATACCACACAAATATGTGTGTGTTGTGTGTGTGTGTGTTGGATTATTATTTTTAATTTTTTGTAAGAGAATTATAGATTCAAAAATATGGCTTTTTTATTTTGATCATATAAGGATGAACAGGAATTTTATATTCTCTATATATGGACACAAATTTATATTTTACTATACACACATTTTAATCTGAAAATTTTAATGCCTTAATTTATTACCATATTTGGAATTCAATTCTCGATTAATTAGTTTCAATGTCTGTATATATATACATAGAATAATTATATAGTTAAAGTGAAACATTATATTAAGAGGTTCCGTATGTTACATTTGTTAAAGGGTCATGAAAATTACACAACAAACATGTTTTAATAAATTCACCTTCAACATTGTGTAAACTTTCATATGGAAGAGCACCTTTAAAATATTTATATTGTTTTATTCTTGAAACAGCTCTTTCCACAGTAAATCGCTTGACAGACAATTTGCAGTTACTAACAGTCTCAGAAGCATAAAATTGAATTTTATCTTTTAAAAAAAAGAGGGCTTTTTAATTTAAAACCAATTTTGTCTAACTCTTCTTTAATTACGAACCCTTTATCAGCCATAACAACATCATTTGGTTCAAGAAGATCCATTGGTTTACTTCAAAGAACAAGTTTCTTGTCTGAAATTCTGCCACAATGTAAATGTGGTACAAAGCAGATAGCCCCTGAAGGCATATATAATACCTATTTTACCATTTAAAGTATTACAATTTTTGTAATGACTAAATGTCATTTGTTGCTGTAAAGGACGGTTGGGTTTTTGAACTAGAAATTCTTTACAGTCCAGGATCACTCTACAATCTTTATTCTCAAACAAAAAAAAGGTTTTGGCATTGTTTCCAAAACAGTTTTCTTTGTAGGGAAAAGTGTCTAATAATTTAAATTTTTCATGAAAATATCTTGTAACAGGATTAAAAATTTGAGATACTTTTGCGATGAAAATTTCAAATAAAATTTCTAGTAATCTATTGTGTGCATGTCTGTAGACATACCTATCCTTAATTTTACCAAAAAACATATCAATGGTTTGACATAATTAGCATTGATATAATTAGAATATTTTAAAATAATAAAGGAACTTGAACATAGAAATGTGATATCATAAGGCGAACTGCATCTCAGCTACAAAGTAAGAAATAATGTAATAAACAAATAATTGCAAATAAAAACTTTATTCAGATCAACACTATGCAATTTAAATTGTTACAATAAGCATTGCTTGGTAAAAGTAACATATGAACTTTGTGCAATTCAGAGAATTCCATAATTCAAATAAATGAAAATAAACAGTGGCTTACACAAACTACTTTCATGTGAGAGGTTATATTTCTAAAAAAATGTTGAGGAAAGCATCTAGGCGCGATAATTTTGCTAAAAATTAAATGGTTCTATGAAAGAGGTATGAATTCCTAAATCCTACCTTTGTGTTAGTCACTGAAAATAAGCAATGTGTAATTCATATAATTACAAGTAAATAGTATTAAATTCAAACAATTACAAATAGAAAAATATGTAGTTTCAATAGTAAATAAACACTGAGTAGTTCAAAATATATAATGGCAATGAAGCAATTTTTTAAATTTCAAATGGCCAAGATTACATAAGACTGCTCAGCACAAAAAGGGAAGAGGTCCGCTGTTAAGTGGATATTCAAACTTGACAAATAAGCATTTTATACTTCAAATACTTACAAATAAAAAATATTTTATTCCAATATATGTAAATAATGCCATTGTATTGTTAAAAATGGGGTTACAAATTAATATTATATAATCTTAATTTATTGTAATTAACAGTGAATTTATCTTTATCTTATTTATGAAGATGACCAAATAAATTTATTTAAAAATGTTTTTATTTCATTTTATATTTAGAAATCTATTTATCTGTACATATAAACTTTCATTAAGCAGTTTGTAAAATTCAATCTCAATCTTTTATAATAAAAACCTGTCATTGATAGAATTCAAAAGACTAAGGCCAGCATTACAAAACTAATGAATTTAATTACATGCATACTACTAATATTCTGTAACAGTACAAGAGAGATGGTTCATTGACACTATCCAGTCTGTGCTTCTCATAATCACTATCCAAACTTGCTACATCGCAGTGATTTCCTCTCTTAGCAGCCCCTAGTGAGGGAATTTTGACCGTACCAAATTATACATATTTAAAATACGGTATGCAGGAATGAATTTAATTTTTCAAGTCTACTTTCCTACTCAATACATAATTCAATACATCTTAACTTTTTTAATTCCTCTTTTTTTCCCCTGGTATAGGTCAATTCTTTTTCCACAGTACATACATAATGTCTCCAAAGTGATTGGGAAACAACAGCTTTTTATTATATACATGTTTTTGTTGTACTCTCTGAACAAATGGATAGGGAGGGTTTGTTCCCATTGCGTACTAATTTTCATCATATCTAGCATTTGATATTCTTTCAATTTCTTATAATCACTCGACATTATCTACAAATCATATAAATTAAGATATTAATATACATATATTGTTATTTTTCTAAACATGATATAATTTATAAAATACAATAAATATTATAGATTTAGTATACTGATTTATTGCTAATTAAATTTAATTTGTATAAAATTATAAACAAAATTGAAATAATGAAAAATTTTCAAATATTAGTCATTTAAGTAAAAGAAAGAATTTGGATTTGATGTGGATAGACACAATTCAGCAATTAAATACACTAACTAATTTAACAGTAAAGTAAGAATAAAGAAAGAAAATACTTAAATGCATTTTCTATGTATTTATCAATACTTTTCACTATAAAAAAGCTATTAAGGTGTAATAAGTGCATGTAATTCAGTAATAAAACACACTGATTAATCTTAAACCAGCCAAAAATTAACAAAATGTAAATAAGTACTTTTCACATATTTCTATTTTTTTTAGTTAAATAGGGAAATAATGTAATACAATATCTATAATGAAGTTTTATTTGTCAAAATAAGTACATGCAGTGTATGTAATTATATTCTAAATAATATAAAACTTTAACAAACACAATTATTTAAAAAAATTTCCAATATACTTGTCATTACTTTTCATTTGATAAACAATAAAGAAACAAAGAAAATCAAAGAAACCAATACAGTTATGATAATAGATGTTCCGATTTTAAATATTCCGTTAGTCGCCAAAAACCACGATAAGCAAGCAATTGTGTCAACCTTTCTTTAAATGAATAAAAAAAGTTACAAGGTAATTTTGCAAAGACACTGAACATTACACCGGAAGTATTGTTGGGTTCCAGGTCAATGTTGTTGCTTACAAAGTAGAACTTGTCCATAGTTATTTTTGAAAATAATCTTAAAATGGAAAAAACGTTGGTGATTAACTGCATAATAATTCATCAGTTAAAGAGCATTCAGAATAGATCACAGATGTGGTATCCTGATCTGTGTGTTTCTTTACGTTTGCAAAATTAAAATTTTTCGAATTCGAAATGCTTTGAAATTATTGCACTCCTTTGTCGGCGTATTTGATAAAAAGAAAAAATATAGAAAATGAAATAATTAAAAATACTCACATTTCAGTCAAAATATCTTTTAGAAATTTAATACGCTACAGTATTTCGTTTTATTATATGAGAATAGACGCAAATCCAAAAATGCCGCCAAAATACTCAGTCGAATAAGGCACGTGGCTATTTGTTTACAGCTTGTGTCATGTGATTATGACGTCAGGTGAATCCAGTCCGTTATAGCGCGAGTCGACATCTTTTAAATTCTTTCTCAGCATAAGGCAATGGTCAAGTTTCCAGAATTACGATGTTATCATTGTACCAAACTGAATTGAACCGAAGTACTAAGCCACGTTTTTTTTTTTACGTTCAATGGAAAATTTTTCGTTTTGAAGATATATGGGGCTGGATAAGCTTGAAATTTTATGGTGTACAGGTATTTTATAGTTTGAAATACAAATTCGAGAATTTTATTTTTCCGTAAGTTTCATATCTTGCAATGTAATGCGATTCTTTAAACGTGAATAATACTCTGGGTAAACTGTGTGATCAGATTCAGCTTTTACAGAGGTTATCCATTCAGAATGAAAATGTTGCTGATAAATCATTCTTACAATTATAACTCTTTAGTGCGAATCTTAGTTTTACAGGGTTCTATTCCTGCAAGGATTTCTAAGGAATTAGTCTCTGAACTGAATAATATGAATATGCCTCAGTTTTTCGGAATGGACGATGTAGTGTGTATATTTGGGAATCTTTTCGGTCCTTATTTTAATGAAATACTTGAATCAATCAAGGATGAGATGGATTTATTCGAAATGGAATGTGCGACATCTATTCTTTAGATGTGTTATATTGGAAAGTAGCCATCTATGTTCCCCTTTTTTGTTAGTAGGCATTTTTAAATAGGTAATTTTAAAAAACAAAATGAAATATGGCTGCTTCAGAATATTTCCCAATTAGTAAATTTTGCTTTGGGGTATTTTTCAAAAGATTATTTCATACGGTTTTTGTTGAAAGAGGTAAATATATGTTTTCTTTTTTCGAACATTAAAAAAGAGCCCAGACCCAACATTTGAAAATTTCAAAAAACACGTTTTATTTTATACCATTTTTTTTAAAAAATGTGTTAAAACATTTGACCAGTTTCCCCTTGACGATTCTGAAAGAAATGTATCATGAATTTTTCCCTTTCCCCCTCAGTCAGTTTGGAACATGGATTGTCACACAAATTTGACAAAGGTATTAATATTTTCTTAAACCGATGAAGTAGATAAAAATCATTATGGCAAATTTGTAAAAAAATGTTTTAGTTACTTAAACATATAGAGGTTTCTTTTTAAATCGAAAATATTTATTTACGAGTTCTTAAATATTTAAAACTCATTTATCAACAGTGCATTTTTTTTGAAATCAAAAAAAATTTAATAATTTTTGGGGGCATGATAAATAAATCAATTTTCAAAAAAACAATTAAAAAATTTTTTTTATGAATAGTTTGGAATTCATTTATTGGTAAAAATTTTGAAATAATTGCCTTCACATTTATATAATTCTTTTAACATTTTTAATTAATTTTTGTTTTTTTTTAAAAGTTATTGTTTTTCTTAAAATTTGCTTTTCAGTCAAAATATATTAAAAGCATGTACACCTTTTTTTTTACATTGTGGGGTTTCAAATTTTAAATTTCTTAAACATAATTGTTTTCTAATTTGATTTTATATTTAAATATTGGCTATTACAATATGATTTTTTAAGTTCTTATATTTGTTGTCTTACTTGCCTTAATACTTACTATGAATGAGAGACTGTTCAATTTTGTTTTAAAGTGCTTAACAATGAAAGGGACCATGAGTTGATACCAACTACCTGGTACTATCAATCTAGTTATTTCTAGGCTAAAATCCATTTCTATTGATACCAGAAAACAGATACGAGTTTGTTAGTTTGACAACAAATGAAGCATAGGCTTCTGTAGATAGAATTGTAATTTTGGAGGACCATTTCATCACATGGAGACTAATATTACACTGATAATGGTACTTATGTATTATCACAACCTATTGGTGACATTATTTGAAACAAAGCATATGATTGCTGGTTCAGCACATAAGACACTTCAAAATTGGGGTTGCAACCTTGGCAGTTATCTTGAACGTTGGCGATTGTTGTGATAATATGCAAGTACCTTGATAACAAACAACATTACACTTCAAGCAGGTCTTCTTAACTTCCATATACATTTTTTTAAAAAGTTGTTTCAGTTAAGTTTCCTTTTGGTAAAAAATTTTATTGTGTCTTCATCATTCATTATTAATTTTACAGCCAATGCAAAATGATAAAAAAAAAGTCCATCTAAGAGCCTAGCAGAAGGGAAAGATTAGTAAAATTGATAAAAGTACTTTTTTTTCTTATAATATCGATAAACAATATAAACCATATTTAAAAGTAGTGCCATTTATTTATAGTATTTATAATTCGTTTATAGGCCATAAGTAAACATGTTTTTTCTTTGTGTGTCTATGTTTGGCATCATGGTTCTTCTAATTGATAAGTATATGTTTCAATTGTCTTTAAACCTTACAAATTTGAATACTTGTGTATTGATGTCACCATTGCCTGTATATCTATTGGGGCAGGGGTTCGGAATAAGGGGGACTTAACTAGATTTTCTAGTTTTAAAGTGGGCTTGTAGATCTTCTGCACTACTAAATTGGCACTAAACATCACCACAGCTAAATTTGCCCCTTGTACATAGCACCATAATATCAGACACATGAATGGCAATAGTTTGGAAACCGGTGTACATACACAAGCTGTGAAAAGAATATGAGCCAGTGCAAAAAAGAGAAACAAAGGGGACATAATCTGACACCACACGAAATTATATTTATACAAGTTCATATGGCAACAGTATTAAGAAATAAAGGATTGTTTTAAAATCAGTCTATTCATTTTTCACCAAAATTTGACTCGAATATTTTTCTTTTTTCAATAAGAATATTTTGTTGTTGTTCTCTTCTAGTGTTATACAAAGGCAAGATTTGCATGATAAGTATTCGAGGAGCAGATGTATTATACGTCCGGTCTCCGGTCGCGTTTTTCGACGCCAACTTGGGTGGGCGATTGCGGGTGCGTTGTGGCGGTTGTCCGCCTCGACGAAGCGGGTTCAGTTTTCCGTACCTCTGGCAACCCTTCTGCTACGCCAGCTCACTTTTAAGTCTCAGTTCAGTTCTGTAAAGAATTTATTTCGCACTTTTCTTTTCAGTTTTGTAAAGAATTTATTTCGTACTTCCTTTCTTGAAATGAATTTACTCTTCATATAATTAAAGAATTAGTTAGAATTAGTTTATATTTATTTACAAATTAATTTATTTTTCATATTTATTTACAAATTAATTTATTTTTCATATTTATTTACAAATTAATTTATTTTTCATATTTATTTACAAATTAAAACAATGTCAGCCGATCGTTTTACACTAGCGATTGTGCACTAACTTTCGAATTTGTGCTATTATTATTTTGTATTTTTTAAATTCTTTTTAGTACTTTAAATATTTTTAATATATTTCTAGTCTTTTAGTTTTTGTTTCGTGACTAAATATATATATAGTTTTAGTTATAGTATTAGATTTAAGTTTATTCTTCTATTCTCTTTAGCTTCGTGTTTTTGTATACTTTTAGGTTCAGTAATTCTTTTTTTATTAGTGCCAGCCATATTGTGATTTAAATAATTATGCAACGCTCTATTGACCAAAATATTTTTGTCACTTAATATTGTGATTCCGTCATAAGTGTATACAAATTTATATTTAATAAAAAGTAACTAAAGTACAATTTTTCTTTGTTGATCTCATAAGGAATTGGCCTATTTTTTTTATGTTACTTGTTTTAAAATGTAAAATATTAAAAAATGGACTAAATCCATATGACATTATGATCTAGTGATATTTGATTTCAATTGTTTCCCGCCTAACACAAAACAATCTCGTACTTTGTTTTGCTACTTCGTATATCTATACTATTCTTTTTCAAGTTATTTGTTGCTTTTACTTCATATATATGTATTGTTACAAATTTTGTGCTCTGAACGCAAAAAATAGTGTAAATAATTACTCCTGAATGTGTAATTCGTTAATATTACTTTCTGTTGTATTTATTTTATGTTAAAATCGCAATATTTGCAAGCAATTCCGTTACTTACATAAAATTGGATTCAATGGAAATATAA
>BMAV01017082.1:589807-677311 GCA_019973955.1 Trichonephila inaurata madagascariensis | reverse complement strand
AGTTATTTTAAGAATAAACACAATGGAAATCACATTTCCAGAAATAAATGTCTCTATCTCTGTCTATAGATCGATATCTCTATCTATCTATCCACTCATACACACGTACTAGCTCTGTTTCTATATCCCAATCTGTATTTATCTATCTATATCTCTAACAATCCATATGTTACTACCTTTATGTCTATTTATATTTATATACCTCTATCTATCATGGTAGCCGAGTGGTCATGGTCGTGTATACGTGCCTGTGGCATTGTCGAGTCATCAATCCAAATCCTAGTGCGGTTGAAG
This sequence comes from Trichonephila inaurata madagascariensis, assembly GCA_019973955.1. Lineage (NCBI taxonomy): Eukaryota > Metazoa > Arthropoda > Arachnida > Araneae > Nephilidae > Trichonephila > Trichonephila inaurata. The sequence continues at coordinate 677,017 of BMAV01017082.1, read as the reverse complement.
ACCCGCTGTGTGGAGGTGCTGACTTGAGTCGCAAAGCCCTCGCATTGGCGAGATGTGGAAATTTGGGATGCCAGCTCAGGTTTCGTCCTCGTCACTTGATCGAGATTCACAGTTACAAGATACGTCACCTATAGCCCTCGAGTAGCTTCACAGTGTGCTTTTAATAAGCAATAAGCAACCAATTCTATCTACTGCTAGAATTTATGCGATTATTTCTTACTTTAAAAATTACCTGATCTTAGTGTTTTGTATAATTTTAATTCATGAATACAAAATACAGAATCATTTCATGTATTATTATGCTTGTATTTAACCCGATTTTACAAACATTTTGTTGCTTTTCTTAAAATTAAATTTAGAAAACATGACTTTAGTCTTTCATATTCTACATTTCCTTTCATTTTATTTATGATAAACTCAATTTAACAGAAAAAATGAAGATGCTGAAATATAATTATAGTAAATTATAAGGATAAATTATATATATATATATATATATATATATATATATATATATATATATATAAGTAATTTATCGTAAAGTAAAACCGTAAGTAATATCAAAAAAAGAAAAAAAATTACTAAGTCTATGCATTTAAATTTTTCTTTTTATAAACGAATGCTCTCATTTCTAGTCATTTATTTTTATTATTAGTTAAACTTCCATGTTAATAGATTTTGGAGTGTTATTCTGTTTTGTTAATCTGGGAAAACGTTAAAAATAAATCTTCAATCTTTCTTTAAAAACTCTTCAGTTCTTTACTGAAATTTATTACCTATTGTCTTTAAGCGACTCTACTAATGCATTTAATAATACCTATGTATATGTTCACGGGATATAAAAACGAATAAAATAGAAATAATAGATTAATAATTAAAAATATAATTCGTTTTCTTAAAAGTCACTTGGAAATATAGAAATTTAAAAACTACTTTAGTTTTAATCAAAACTCCTATAGTTATAGATACATACCTAAATGTATATATATATATATATATATAAATGTGCTTATAAAAATGTGTATTATAAATTCTAAACATAAAACGAATACGAAGCATTCCGTAATTAGGAAATAAAACCATGCATTTTATTTTAACCTGAGAACTTAAGGTAACATTTTTTCTTGTAACCTCTTTTGATAAATATTTTCAAAACTAAAAATAAGTACATCAAATTTAAAAGGCATTAATACTAAATTTCTCCTTATCCATATTTCGAACCTTAATAATCTGAGTCTGCGGAGAAAAATGGATTAAAAAAGCAAGCACTTTGAAAATTCCCAAATAAGTCTCTTTTACCGTGACTAATTCCCACAAGTTAATCTAGGAATCCTTCACCACGCCATCGTCGGTAATAAGATGATCAGCTTTCATTAAGTTCACAGAGTGGAAGCACTTTCTTTGTCGATGGTAGCACATCCATCACATTTCTTTAAGCAGACTCAATATTTATGTTTCATCATTAGGAGTAGTTTTTTCAAGTGATCAGGGCACTTTAGAGCTTTTCTGTCATAATCATTAAAAAGCTCCTAGACAAAATATATCCCGCAAACTAATAGCCGACGTTAAAGCTTCGAATAATAGCTCCTGATATAAAGCTCTGGTTATTTATTCAAAAAGTGTGGAAAGTTCAATCAGAGGATAATGTCGCCTCCAAATATGAGGATAAACTGCCACCAGATCCCTAAAGCCTACCATCAATACATAAAAAAAGATAAACAAAACAGTTCTTTTTCTTTTGATATCTGAGCAAGTGAAGCTTTACTGTTGATGCCCTGGATACTTTTTTTCTGCTTCGTATATTACTTTCATTAATGTTTTTACGTGAATAAATCCAACAAATCTCTCAGACTTCTGCTGGGTGGATAACTTCAGACATCACTCACTTGCTGTAATATACCACTGAAGATTTTTCTGTCGTTTAAAACGGGTTGTGAAAATGTATTGCTGTTATAAGGAAGAATGTATATATAATTGCGGTTGCAAAATGTTTATAAATGATGAAAAGGCTACCGGGGAAGATATCGTCTAAAGTTTGTATTTCGCGGGTTCAAATTGTAATTTTGAGGACGACTGCTCGTACTATTTTAACAAATAAACATACTTCATAAATATTGAAAAGACGAAATTATATCGAAAATACGAAATGTGTGAAATTGACACCCATTCATATCAGCTAAATTTTGTAGCAAATAAACTTGAAATTAATCCAATTTCAGACATAACGTTATTCATCAAATGTTACTTGCAGTTAGATGTTAGATTGAAAATAACTTATTAAAGTACTATAAATAAAATATTAATTAATAAATGGCTACTTTAAGAAATAAATAAAAATCAACAAAAAATGAATAAACGGAGCACCAAGAATGATATAAATGACGGTAACAAAATTTTGTTCGTATATACGCTCTAATCCAACATGTTGTGACGGATCTTTACGGAATCTTTCTACTAATCTTCTTGGGGAATCTTTGAGCTAGCATTCCCGTTTAATTTACAGCCTTCCCTCTCAAGAAGAAACCCTGATATGTAGATTAGTTCGACTATATAAAGTCCGAGGTTTGTAATTGTAAAAGAAGAAGGAGCTGAGAAACTGTTACAGTCGCTACGAAGGTGAGATATAATAAAGTTGATTTTCGCAGCTTAAGTTAAGAGCGATGTTTGCCACTATATTAAATTAGTGGATTGGGAATTTATAGTCAACGATAGATTAGGTTAAATTAAATTGGTTACTTGAGCTTGTTCACTTAAGGTTTATTTCTTTCTCCCTATCATCTCCTAGAGCATTTACTTAAGGTTTAAACTGTTGTTGATTAGTGTGCTTGAGTGAAATAAATAATCGTTGTAATGGAAGTTTCTGGTCCTGCTTTGATTCTTCCCACACTCTTAGGTAGGCAAGACGGTGAGGGAGCGACTTCAGGGGGAAGTCGCTCACAATGTAAATGATGAAATCTTGATATAGATATTAATAAATTTATAGAATTTCAGAACAAAATAACTAAGAAAGTGAATGGCAAGCAGCATGAGATAAATTTTAATTCTAAGGCATACTTTCTATTCGAATTCGACTCATTCTGACAGTACCAATGCCTTACATATGGGTTTGTGCCAATGACGTAGCTAGTATTGAGGGGGCCGTGTGTAAAAATTTCATGTGGGATAATTTTGGGAGGCCCCTTAGTGCTTTACGATTTATTGTTTACATATATTGGGCCCCTGTAGCTTGGGGGCCCCATTTCATTGATAGGGCTGGTACGGTGGTAGCTACGCCCCTGGTTTGTGCACCGAGTGAGATATGTCACCATTTGAGAGATAAATTGCAATAAAGTCTTAAGTAAACAGAGTAATCAAACCAAAGGATCACTCGGAATTGGTGTCGGAACAATGCCGCTATTTAGAGATGTTGGTAGGAATTGTAAAGTCAAAGAAAAACAACTACATCAAGAAGATTATGATCGATTTAGAGCAAAAGCAGAGCGTGAGGACACAGTGATTATTAAGGTGACCATTCTATTACCATCACACTAATGACATCCCTGATTCATCATTACTAACAATAAAACGAGCGATCAGTACACCAGGGATCGCAAGGATCATTGATAGGCGACTCAAAGAAAAGGGTCTGCGCACTTGCAACCACCACTCTCACCTGTGTGCCTCAACAAAAATGTTTGCAAAAGTGCCGAGCTCGTTCAACATGGAATCTCATTCATTGGGATAAATTTGTTTTTAGAAATGAATCTTGATTCGAAAAGTCTTAACAACCAATGGAAACGTATCTGGAGTAATCTAGCATAGCGGTTTGATACTAACTAGAAATAATAGATTTGTTGATAAGCTTTATGTGCGATAATGTTACGAAGCTTTCATTTGAGTTCTAAATGTTGATTTCAGGTCAAGCATAACTGTGCAAATAGTTACTTTAATAATATATTTGAGATAAAGTATTTTTTTAATCAAAATAGTGATTGGAATATGTATCTTTGTAATTTTTTCATCGCTTTCTCAAGTCATGCTTATAATTTTTTCTTGCATATGCTATAATTCGTTGAAGTAATGTGTTCAAATTGATTTACTGATTTTAAATATGAAGCAGCTTGACTGAGTTTAGGCTAATCAGGGAGATATTATGTTCACTGCATTAATATTATTATATTTATATTGTTTTATGTTCTATATAATTCAAAATCTCAATACCCCAGTGAGATTAAAGGTTCTTAATTCGAGCAGTGGGCTTAAGTCTTGATTTTACCAAAGAATCAAGCCCAGATTCTATGTATTGTATTTAATAATACGGACTACTGTCCGTAAGAGGAAACTGAGCCTTAAATTCTTCACGTGGTGTGGTTGAAGTGAAGAATTTAAAGTTTCGATTCAAAGTCGTCTTTGCCACTTAGTGGCGATGAAACGCTGAAAGTGTGCATAACCAACTCTGAAGATTCTGTGTTCATAATATTCTGACTCCGATCTAATATGTAAGTAGTTGTAGAAGTCATTCAAATAATCACAGACACTGTGACATAGCCATCCTGCGATAGCGTCTTGTTGGATCCGCGTAAGCTAGAGGTGTGGGATTATCTAAAAGATGAGACATTTTGTAATTTTAACACAACTTTTTTTGAATAACTTAAATTTCTTAACTAAAAACAAATTTTTTTTAAGTGGGGAAAACCACAAATTAAACTGAATATTCAAGTCAGACCCAAAAAAGTCCTTTTTTAAAATATTTAATTATCTGCCTAATCAAACTTCCTATACAAAATTTCCCTTTTTTATTGGGTAACCCTCCTCCCTTTTTGGTTTTGAAGACTCTCTATTCTGCTATTTTGTAGAAAAAATTCCGGCCCAAATTAATCTTTTTTAAAATTTTAATTTTTAATGAAGATGAGCGCATCCTTTTTCCCTTTGGGGTTGTAGGTCGTCTAACACTTTTTCCCCAAACTGTTTTTTGCACTAATTTAAATTCCCCCTAAGATTGCCGTTTCATTCCTAAAACCCCTACCCTTTTTAAAAAATTATATCTTATTTGCATTTTCGCCCTGTTTCTCTTTTTGGGTTTTTTGGGGAAGGGTTTTCAAAATTAATCTGGCGTAAAAAGAACGTGGGAGTTATGTTATGGGAAAAACGGAAGACGTCACAAACCCCCCCAGAAAAAACGGATTTTTTTAAAGGGCCCTAAAATCCCCCCTTTAAATAACTTTGCCTAAATTTTTATTTTCCTGAATATCTTCGTTTCCCCTAAGTTTTTTTTAAAATTTTTAAACCCCAAAATCCCCCATTTTAACTTCTATTTTCAATATTTATTTTTGATTTTTAATTTTTCATTATTCATCATAGAATTTTTAATATTAAATTTTAATTTTAAATTTAAACCGTGACAATAAATTTTATTCCATTAACTAGGCCAACATTAATAATTGCTTTTTTAATCCTGGTCTATTCTCCCTTTTATATATACTCTTAAAGAAAACTTATATTTTAAATTACATTTAAAGGTTTCTACTAAATTTTTTTCCGGGGCGCAGACCCAAACTCTGAAACCCCGGACAATTTTTATATGGAGCTGGAATTTGGGCCCATTTTGTTCCGTGTTGAGGCTACATTTTCGGCAAATTGACACTATTTTCGGGCCTGTCACCCAGAAAAAAAACCCTCTCTGTTATTTTTTGTCAAATTTTGTTTACATAATACCAATTTTTTCTAATTTTTATCATTATATATTATTTGTAAATCACAATTTTTTTTCTTTTCCCATCCCCGCATTTTGGTTCCAAAAAACCCCCAATGACCCGCGAAGCTTTTTTATTATTGTTGGTGCCCTGACTACGCCGCGGTTCCCGAACCAGGATGCATCAAAATTAGGGGAAACAATACAACAACATACATATACATACTATTATAAAATTTTAAAAACATTTTTCAAAAACCATTAAAAAAAAATAACCCAAAAAAGGGAAATTTTGGTCGGCCCTCAAGAAGTCATCATCGGAAACAAAAAAATTTGAATTTACAATTTTTTTTTCCCCAAAAAGAAAAATTTTTAACAAGTCAAAAGTTAAAAAAAATAAATATACACTCTTTGGGAATTGTCAACTTTTGTTTTTGTTAAAACCCCTTTTAAAAACACCCCCCGAGACTTCCCTTTTTTGCAAAAACCTTCCGACCACTTTTGGGAAAGATCTAAAAAAAAAAAGGGAAAAAACCCTGTTTTTTATTTGCCCCCGGGATTTCCCCAATGACGGGTGCTACCACTGTTTTTCCTTTTCTTTTTTTCCTTGGCTGCTTTGGGAAATTCCTTTTAGTCCCCCCGGGGGCCGTAGACCCCTTTTGTCTGTTTTTTCCCTTATTGGTTTTGTTTCCTTGGCCGGGTGGGGGACCCCTGACCCCTTCCATGCGTGGCCCCCAGGTTGAAAAGAAAAACCTTTCCATCTTGAATTTCAGTTGTCTCCGTCTTTTTTTTTCCCCTACTTATATAAATAGTACGGGATGACAATGGTTTTTTGTTAATATTATTGTTTTCCCTTTTTTAATTTCCATTTTCTCTGTGGTCCATTTGCCCCTATCCATACGACCATTTTTTTTAAAAGCGAGTTTTTTTTTATTTTTTCCTGTCTTTTGGGTAAATAAAACTGGGAAAAGGGGAATCTGACCAGTGATCTGCGTTTATCGGGCCCCTTTTCCTGTGTTTTTAAAATTTTTTTGATTGGCAAATTAACCCCTTTTTGCCTCTAACCCCTTTTTCCCCCCGAAAGGTCTTTCCCCCCATGGGTGTGACTTTTTGGGAATTTTTTTGATGTACTTTTTCCGAAGTCTCGTTTCCTGAGGTATTCGGATACTACCCTTTTCCCCCTTTTTTCCTATCTCTTTGTCCCTTTACATTTCCTATGACGATATATTCTTATTTGATCAACTTTCCTTAAATTTTTTTCCCTGATTTCCCCTATTACAATATTATTGTTATTTCTTACTTCTAAAAAACTCTATGGGGTCCTTCAAATTTTTTTTTTTTAAATTTTTAGAACAGATTTTTTGGGCTGCTGAATTTAAAAGGGTGTGTCTCTAATAAGACCCAATCATTTACCTTAATTTGTATATTCTTTTCCCCGTCTATTATAATATCTTTCCCCCCTTTTCCCTTTGTTTTTCTTTTTATTAGTCTAGCTTCCTAAATTTTTTTTCTATGTTTTGAACTTTGAATCCCGATCCCTCTAAAAATCATTACAAATTTTTTTTGAAAGGGGGTAATAAATTTTTCGCCCCAAAAATAATTAAAGCAGGTGTTTTTCCCCGTTTTTTCTTACCGCCGTACGAAATAGCGTAAAAAAAAACTCACGAAAGGGGTTGACCCCAAAGGGTATCGTGTTGATCATTAACAAAATTTTGCAATCTTTTCCCATATATTTGATTAGCTTTTTTCCAGCCCCGATTTGTTTGGGCCAAATATCAAAAAAGTCTTTACATACCTTATGCCTAATTTTTCTTTAAATGTTCAGAAATTTGGGATATAAATTGGGGACCATTATCACTTATTAATTTTATTGGGCCCAAAACGCGATAAAAAAGTTTTTAAAAACCATATTAAAAGAGAACGAGGGCCCTTTTTTGGGGTAAAAATTTCCCAAGCCCTTTTTGCGGGAAATGATGGGTTTAAATTACTAAAATATAGCGTTCTTTATTCTCGATATGGGATACGGGCCTAACAAACCCTAACGTCACTACCCTTTGGGATAATCTTTTTAAAATGGGATTTAATCGACCAGCGGAAACGCGTTTTTATGGGTTTTTAACTTGGCACAAAGGAGAAGGGCATATTGATCAATGAATTTTTCTCATGTCGGGGGAAAAAACAAACGTCCCAAATTTTATGATACGTTTAAATCTTTTCCCCAAGGGCCTGCAATTCCTGCAGAAATTCTCTCCCTTATTTCAATCCTTAAAAATTTTGGAATGTATACCCCATTTTTACCTTTAAAGACCCTTGCGTGTTTCGCATAAAAAAAACAAACCTTCAATTAGACGAAATCGGGGGCCAATTCTCACATATCGTTGCATTAACCGGGGTTATCTTCCGGGGTTTCCCCAAAAAAACCCCCAGATATGACCTAATTCTGGGTCATGTTTTTTTTCTGTTATTAACTGTTCCCGCGAAATAAGTACCAAATCCCCCGATTATTGCCCCAATTCTTTTTCTCCCATTTTTACTTTACATGATTTTTCGATAAAATATTAGCCACCATATTTAAAACCCATTTTTTACCCATTAACTCCAAATTCCCCTTTTTCACCTTATTATCTTCCCAAACCCAAAAATTTTGAATTTTCAACGATTTCTGATCAAAATCTAAAAAAGATCCTTGACCCACTTATAAAATCAACCACCCCCGGGAAAACATGGGTATTCCAAATCCGTCAACACATGAAAAAGACCAAGTTCTTTTAAATTTTGATGCAATATTCAATTCTACAATCCCCAAAGTTTTGGCATTTCGCACCTTGTGCTGTTATTACCTGCCCCGTGATTTTTAATTTGCTTAAAAAAAATATTTTCTATATACTTCTTCCCAAAAAATGATTTATCTTTTTTTCCCGGGGTCCCATAGGTTTTTAAAAAAAGTGTTATTTAATAAGATAGTAACGTGGGGGAAACTCTGGGTGATATACATATCGGAGAAAAATTTGGAAAATTTTTCTTGCCATTCTTTTTGAGGTTGATCTTTAACCTTAAAAAACATTTAATCGTCCCCTTTGCTCCATCGCCTCGACTAAAATTTCCACTCGAACCCCTATTTCTACGGTCCCCTCTATTAAAAAATTATCATTTCGAAATTGGGTAACCCCCCTTTTGTTGGGAAACTCTGACCACCATTCCCGGAAAAAAACTATTCCTCTCGAACCCCCCTATTACTTTGACGGCTATTCTCATAAAAATCATTTCCCACCATTATTTGGGCTGCCCAACCTCAAAATTCCTCCAGTTTTGGTTAGCATTAAAAAATTTGGCATCCTATGCGCGGGTTTTTTTACCTGCCTTTTTACATTATCCTATTCTGTGGGCCCCTTTTTTAAATTTTAAAAAATACCTCTTTTTCGAATTTAGCCAATATTTCCAAAAGTTGTACCGTGTTCTGCGGATTGCAAACTTTCACGTAGTCCTGGATTTTTGGTTTAGGGCTAACACAAATGTGATCAGTCAATTCCCCTGCGACTCCCCAGCTCTAAATTCTTCTGAATTTTTTTAAAAAATCGTAAACAAAGTTTTGGGGTTTCTGATTTCTTCCCTGTGGCGGAAAAAATCGCTTCCCAAATTTTTTCTTATTTTTTATTGCGGGAAAAGCTTTCGGGTAATTTAAACCTTTAGCCCCGGGGAAACCCTTTGTTTTCTTGCACCAGAACCCATCCAAATATTGAGTCCAATCTTGAGCCCTTCCCCCGAGATGACTTTTTTTTAAGTTTAAACACATGACAGATTACTTGGGTTTTAAGTAACTGGATTATCTATTGTCTAAAGGGGCCCCTTTTCATTCTCCGACCCCAAAAAAAAATTTCGGTAATATACTAAATCCTCCTGCATTACCTTTAAACCCCGAATTATTATAGTTCGGGGCCCGGGCATAGCCAAAACCCGCAAAGCTATGTCTTGTTGGATCCCCGTAAAAACTAGAGGGGGTGGGTTACTTAAAAAAATTTAAACATTTTGTAATTCTTAACCCTTTTTTTTAAGAATAACTTAAATTTCTTAATTCTAAATAACAACTTTAAGGGGGAGAATAAGCCCCCAAATTAAACTTGAATATTTAAATCAGGGTCGCACAACTAGATCACTTATCTTAATTTTATTTTATCTGCCTAATCTAACTTCCTATACAAAATATTACCTTTTTTTGGTAACCCTCCCACCTTGGGTTTAAGACTCCCCCTATTCTCTACTTGTAGATAAGAATACCCCAGGCCCTTTTTTCTTTTTTTATAAATTTAAAATTTTAATGAAGATGAGGATCCTTCTTCCCTTGGTTGTAGGTCGTCCAACACTTGTTCCAAGGGGCTGCACTAAGGGTTTTTCTAAGATTGCCGTTTCATCTCACTAAACCCCCCTATCCTTTTAAAATTTTATTTATTTTCATTTTTGCCCTGTTTTCTTCTTGGTATTGGGTTGGGTTTTTTGCCATTAATCGTGGCCGTCCCAAAAAACGTAGGAATTTTGTTATAAAAAAAGAACCGGGCGTCACAACACAAATATATCGAAAAGATATTTGTTTATTAATTAGCTTATGTTTATGAGGGGAAGATCAATTAGGAAGCATTATTATAAATGATTACTTATATGATACCACCAGAATGAAACGCAGAACACTGCTACCATCTTCCTAACCATTCGCAGAGTCCACTGCTCGACCATTGAGAGAAATATTTCCTGATAATAATTTACTAAAGCAGTTAAAGCGGTTGGCGATATTGTCAGACAAGAGAATTACTATTCGTTTTAAACTGCAGTTCGAATTTCTTTATATGATACCATACATCTGTATATCTCGTTTCCTCTGTTAGAAAATTAAACAACGTTAAAAAAACTAAGTTTTTCTTAAAAGGGAAACCTTGTGATGTAGCCTGTTACAACGTGACGGGATTTCCGAATTACGAGGAACATATGCCAATATCTCTATTAATGCTCTATTGTGATATTAATTTAAACTAGAAACCAATAAAATCTGTTTAAAATTGTTCAGGGAAATAGTAGATGTTACATATTGAACTATTCGAAATTTAAAAATCAGCTCATGCCCTTCATGTAGCAGAGATTCAGAACTAAATGATTTTCTCTATGAAGCGATTGAGAAGTTCTAATAACAAATTAAAATGAAGTTTAAAAGTGTTTTTTTCCTTGCGACACATAAGGCTGCAGTATAGTCGGTTGGTCAGGGTCGTAAGCTTCATAGTTCAAGTCTAGTTACGAAATGAATCTCGATTCGATGAAAGATCCATCTTGGGAAATAGTGAGGGCTGCTTGTCTTCAAATCAAAAGTCAAAATATCCATTCGGTGGAGCATAGAGTTAAAGAGCAAGATGTTTGTTTTTGTTAGTTCATCGTGCTTTAGAACTGCGAGGTCCATTACGAGTAGAATTCGTATAGCTCTAAAGCGAGATTAATTCAAATAAAAGAAATATAATTTAAGTAGGAATTGCATTACATTATCTCTCTCTCTCCTTGCATTTCCTTAAATCTATGTCTCAATTATTTAATTTCATAAAAAATTATAGTTTTCAGTATTTTTATTACACTTAATTCAAAATAGAACTTATCAAAGATTTGCGTAATGCATATTCCAAGTTTATTCTTTTTCACAGTTTTAAGCATTTACTTTTATTGTGCTAAGGAATAAGATCATCAGTTTCGCCTTGCACATTAATCAATGTCAGTATGCCAATTATGTCTGAGCTTTCAAATCTAAGACCGGCAGTTGTGTTCAATACCCATTAAAGCCTATGTTTATGCTGTATGGTTTGTCTGAGATTATCCGAAATCAATATTACAAGCAAAAAGATTCTGAACATGAACAGAAGTATGTTTTCTATACATAAACGATACTACTGCATTTTTGTTTTTGAAGCAACAGGTAGCTAAGCTCATGTGACGAGCTTTGCAATTAAATTGATGCAATAACCCTTTAAGACCCAACCAGCACAATCCTGCGGGTTAGATATTCTTATACGTTTTTGTTTCTGGAATAGTCGTAAGTGAGAAAATCCCGAATCCAAAGATTGAGCGGATTTGCAGAAAGTGTAAAGTATCAATTTTTATAAACAGACGGTGGTTGTATTCCATGTTTTACTTTCAGGTGGCAAATCTAGCTTTGTTTTCAAATACAACGAAAACATGTCCTCTTTTAATCTGTCGTAAAAAGGTAATTATGGATATATTTCTAACTGCTTAGATAAAAATATTTTTTTATTAATGTTTAAATAATTGTAAAATGGAAAAAATATTAACTATACCCTATTAATGTTTATTGTAGGAATCGGGATTTCATTACCCACACGATCGTGTGGGTTGGGTGTTACTTGAGTCACTGCAGCTATAAAGGTAAGTTCTTACCTTGTGTGAGTTTTCTTTTCTGTTTCAATAATGTTGATAGAAGCTTAAATAAAAACGAAATATATTGTTATATAACTAATACATTTCCTTGGGGGTGCCATGGAAGAGTCCCTTTTCTTTCTGTCGCTCTTTTTTGCAATTAATTTTCTCTTCATACATTTGTTGAGGGTAGGGCCCTTTTCACCCTTTTACACAGATTTTCTGATCCATATCTTTTTTCCTGCCTCCCCAAAAAAATCTGGTTTTTCCGGTGGGAGTTAGTAAGGGGTGTAGTTTAAATATATTTATTTTTTAAATAATAACATTTTTGATATATTTTATTATTTTTCATGGAAAACTGTGCTAACTTTTAACCAAAACCTTTTTCAGGTGTCTAAAAGAAGAACAATTCTCACACAAGAAGAAAATTTGCAATTGATGAATAAATCAAATTGAAATTATATCAGTACTTAGTTAGTGATCGCTAGGATGATGACACTGCTGCGAACGAAACATGAATCCCGTTTACTGAAGGAAGAAATCAAGTTCAGCCGAGAACGATGAAGAAAAACATAGAAATATTTGAAATGGAAAGACGATTTTGGATCATTTTTTACCATCAAAGTCTCTTGAATCCATTCTTTTCATTGTTTTAGCTGTTGCAAATTCTTGGTTTCTGTGGAAACAAGATGCAATACCAAAAATAAAATTCCACCAAAAATCAAAATGGATTGCTTAAAATTTAAGTTAGAGATAGTTGAAGCGCGATAGCTGCTTCTCCACCTACTAACAAAAGTATTTTAACTGATGATGAAGATAACAGTGTTGTGATTCCACTAGTAAAAAGATTGAAGTGATATACCAGTTATAAATGTCATGCTTTTTATCCCGGCCATTCCAGGATAAAAGGCTTAATTTTCTATGTTTTGATGCCATTTCAAGGCCTCTCAAGTGCAGATTTGAAAAACTATGAAAGTCGTTCGAAAACATGTGAAAAATGCAATGCATATTTATGCTTATCAAAAACAAAAAAAAAAAATGTTTTAAAGATTTCCAAAGGAAATAAATAATAAGTCAATAAAATAATTAATTTTACATCAATAATTTCCTTATTTGTAACAATTTTATTTGAATTAAGTGTGTTTCTTCCATCAACTTAGAGCAAAAAATGTAAAATTTCATAGGTGCTGATTTTACAGAAAACGCCCAATCCGCACGATTGTGCGGGTACCGTCTACGTTCTAGGGGGTGAACCAGATTTTTTTTACTATTTTTCCCAGTGTCATTAAGGTCAATATAGTATTAATAACCAGAAGAATTTAATATTTGAAGATAAAAATAATTCGGGTCTCTCTCTCTCTCTCTCTTAAAGGGATATACAAATACACTGGTGTTCAAAATTAAGAGAATTTACAGATTTGGTTGATTATCTCTAGACTATATATATATATATATATATATATATACTGGACATACTTTTATGAAATTTAGTTGTACATAGAGTTGATATAAAGCAAAAATATAACCATTCAACAGTTACTATACACACTCCTCATGATCTCGCGTAACACTCATTGGAGTTGGAAGATATGAAGCAGCACTTGCAGAACAAAACAAAAAATAAAAAATGTTTAATACAAGGTATGGTCTTTCTTACAGATATAAAAGCCCCGCATCGTGATTTTATAGTGGAAATAAGGGAATTTGTGAGTTCCTGTGGTAATTAAACCCACGCGTTCGGCAACTCTGTTTTCAGGCCTTGGATGATTTTCGGAGGGGGTAAGCGAGTTGCAATTACCTTACCTGGAGCGTCCCAGGCATACTGTATAGGAATGATGTCTGGAGATCTGACTGGCCAATCCATCCGGCAAATACCCTCACTTACCAGAAATTCGTCAAACCAGATGAGCTGAATGAGGCCTCCCATTGTCATCCATTAAAATAAAATCAGGACCAACTGCATCCGTGAAAAGACTAATCCCCTAATCCCTACAGCTGTCACAATGTCTCTTTCAAAGCCATGTAAGTATATGCGGCCATCCAACGTGATGCCTTCCCAGCCCTATAAAAACCTCTACTGTCGTAATAGCCCAATTTTTTGGAACATCTCCCCCGGATAAAAGGGGGCGGGAAAAGGGGCCCTTTCGTTCTCCATATGAAGTTCTGGTGAGAATCATTGGTTAGACTGAATAAAAAACCCATCAATTAAGAGAACGGTCACCCATTGATTCATACTACAATATCTGTGATTTCTACACCATTTTAAATGGACTCTTCATTTCACAGGACGCAAGTGTTAGGTCTTTTTACTAGTACAAACAGCCCTCTCTCATGAAGTCTTTTGGAAACAGCTAGCCTTGAAACTCGGGGGTTTCCCTGTGCCCCACAAAAATTTCAAAAGAGCTGAGAAGCTGAAGTATCCGTGTTATACCTCGCTATAATAGACAAATGGTGATATATTCTGTTCATTGTAGGTCTTGGACGATTTTGTCCAGGCTTTCTCTTGACGGATTCGGTATCCTGAAACTGTTTTCATATGTTGAACGCGACGCTGGTGTTAAATTGAGTTCTCTACAAATATGGATTTGAGACTGGTCTGTATCTAGCCTACCCACAATTCAGCCCCTCATTCAATCATCTAAACATTGGTGGTTTACTCATTTTTACTGTTTGAATTTCAATTGAATCGATTGCTGTAAAAAACATCAAGAAATTCGGCATCAAGAATACGGATTTTGGCACACGCCCTTATAGATCCTGTTACTCGACTAGCTTTATCCCCACACACATACACCCGTATGTATTCGACACACACAGAATCTGAATCTTTGTCCGAAGCAATATTTTTATATTTCTTTCAAATATTTTCATGAAATTCAACACAAAATATGCAAATTCTCTTAATTTTGAACATGAGTGTACATGTGGACTGAAAAAGTATGTTAAAATGCATCTTTGATATTGTTGCAAGATGAAAGTTATTCCCCATATTTCTGATTATTAGAAATGAAACCGGTTGGCTGATTTCAGTCAGCATCAACCAAGTGACACGCGCATGCTATTGATGACTTAAGACAGATCTTATAATTTTCAGCTACTGTCAAATGACTAGAACGATAATTTAGCTGATACCTTAATTTTCTTTCTACAACTCCTCACGAAATAACTTTGAAGACAAGTTTCATTTCAAGTGCTGCAGCGTTATTATTCCATACACACACAAAAAGTCTTAACAAAGGATAAAGACTCCGTACCTCAATATCACATATTCCGACAAAATATGGGGAATACAGCAAAGGTTCTTTTATAATGAATGTATGGGGAAACCTTTCCAGTTTCATTAGAATTCTCGCATCCCTCATGAACCATTTAATTTTCAAACTTTAGCTTCAAATTTCGAATTTTCTGTAATGAAATCGAACTGTCGAGAAGACGAAAACACTATTCTCAGTTGGCAAACTGAATTGATCGTAATTATACATTTCATCGACTACTGAACGAACAATATTCATTCTTTCTCTCTTTTTTTCTTTATTTCTTTCGTTTTGAATCCAAGTTTCAGAGCGTCAGGAGAAATCAATTATGGGTACAAAGTGAACAATGGCAAAACCACTCTCAAAATGATCTGCGAGGGGTTGACTCTTCTGTGATACCTTTCTAACACAATAATTAACTTCGCGCGAGGTCGACTTTTCCTTTATTTATGTTGGTGGTGGGAGACTGCTCTTGGGAATTCTCTCGTCAATAATAGGAAGCAGGACTGTACCTATTTGTTTGGGTGAAAAAAATATGTAATGAAATACGGCGACCGCGCATTCTACAATATTAACAAGCGATTGACCTTTCGCGCACGCTTGTGACTATTTTTCAATTCCTACTATTAGTTCACACACTCTCCCTATAAATATTTATGTATACATATATCTTGTTAAAATTTTCAACCTTTAATAAAATATTTTTCATTCATCCACTCAAGTTCAAATACATTTTTTTAACTTGTAGTGGATGATACTTGATCTTAATGCAGTTTTTTTAAATATTAATTCATTAATTATATTTAATTAATGAATAAATAGTAACAAACAGAAATAATAGTCCAGCACCATGTATAAAAAGGAAAATCGCTCTACGTGTACCAGTAGCGTAATGGATTGCGTGTAGGACTTCTAACACAAAGATCGTGGGATCGAATTCTACCTGGGATTGCCTAATTTTTGAGAATGTGATTTATGAATGAATAAATAACAAATAGTGTCCAACACCACATGTATAAGAAAGGAAATTCGCTTTCTATTTTGCCACTTAATATTTGGATTCTGTCCTATGTATATACATGTTTACATTAATTGTCATTATTTAATAAAAACTAACTAAAATAAATTTTTTCTTTTTTGACCCAAGTAGGGATTAACTTCAATTTTTTTTTTAATATTACTTGTTTCTCTCTCTTATTATGAAAATTTTTCTCCGATAGTATAAAAATACTTCTTGCGTCATACAAAAAGGAGATAAAAACGCTTTATTCTTGTATTTTTTCTAAAAAGTGTTCTTTACCCATAGAAAAACGTCGATTTTTTTTTTGCACTATTGACAAACGTTAGAAAAGATTTTATAATGCTTAAAGTATATAAGATTATCAAGTAAGAATTTGTGTAGAAAGAAGGACAGATAAAAAAAAGTCAGTAGTAGTAAAAAAAAAAAAACATTTCTTACAAAATTGGTTAAATACTCTCTCCTCCCTGCCACAGTTTCTATTTTGAGCAAATTTCGAATTTCTTTTGAAAGCACAAATATTCAACTGTTACGTACAATTTCTTTTAATTCGACAACTGATTTTTTTTTACTTAGTCAAGATTCCATAAAAAAAAAATACTGACCTTGTTATTAGAGTAGTCAAGTCGAAAGTTCGTGGAGGCTGATGTTTTACCGACCTTTAGCTTTAAGTAGGAATCTTGATTCCACTTAAAGTATTCTTGTGGAATAATGGAGTGTTAATTGTAGTTAAGACTTCAAGTGGTGTGGAGGCTGTAAGAGAGGAAGGGTACTTCCTCGTCACTTCAATGATGTTCATTATTAGGAAGTCAGTCTCCGATAACTCTGATGTTTTTGCAGTGCGATGTTATTAAAAGCAAGCGAAACTTGGCAGAATGCTTATAATAGGCCTTCAAGACAATTAAATATCATAAAATGTTTGATTGGTCAAATATTGTCTTCTCAGCATATTAGAATAACATTTAAACTTCACTTTCACTGATAAGTGCTCTTGAAAAATAGTGGTTATTAAATAAATATATGACTACAATTTCATGATTTGGCAGAAGTTTGGAGCTATATATATTGCAAAAAGAAAGAGATTTTGAAATTTTTAAAAATTTATCTTTCGTAGCCTCGATGACACGATGAGTTATTCAATGTGACCAAAAAAGTCTAAATTCTGTTTTCTTAGTTCACACAAGATAATACAGGGAAAAAATCATGGCGAAAAGATTTTTCTTTTCTTAATTTTCCAAAATGATAGAGTTTTATCACGGATTTAGAAGTAGAAGGGAAAAAAAAGCTTTGAGATGTTAAGCGTATAAGTTGCATTTTTTTCTCACCGAGTAAAAGATCATACATCATTTCACGCCTATCGAAAAAGAAGAATTATTTACTATATCTCTATTTTGTCACAATTACAGATGGTTGTATCTATTTATTTATCCATCATAAGCTTTGAGTTGAAAGTGATGAATACATATAATAGAGAAAGAAAGAAAAAATGCGCAAATCCCCTAAAAGTTTATACATTTAGTAGTTATTCTAGTGAAAATGTTATTTACTGTTAAAAATACTGCGGAATTAAGAAAAAAGTCAGATGAATGATAATGAAGTAATTATGATCGCTTAAAAATATTTCATAACTTTATAAAATAATGAGCTTTTGATCTCTTCAAATGCATATGTATTTTTAATTTTTTTAGATTGTATTTTACTCATAGATAATACTTCTAAGAATTTGAATTGAGAGTAGGAGTGTAAAGTAACTGACATACGCAATTTATTTCACATGTTTTGATGGAATTTTCCATAATGTCACGGGATTAATTATTTGAAGATCAGTGGAAGAAAAAAGATCATATCGTCCATTATGGCCTTTTTTATATTTGTTTGGAAAAGTCAATATTTTACGTGAAAACAAACACTAATTAAGGATAAAGAAAAAAAATTATAGAAAATTCTTTGTTCAGGGTGATTTGCTCCCAGACTGACAAAATTGCAGGGTGTGTTGGGGATACAGAGACGACTTGAAATCACACAGGAATGCAAGGTCGTAAGTGCCGTAGTAGCGAGCTATGGTGCAAAGACGCAGAGAAAAACAAGAGTAGAAGCAACACATTAATGGGCCAGAAAACATTTTATTGAAAGGTTGTACTACAACAGGTGTTTGAAATTGGGAGTAGAAGTCGTTTGGAAGGCCTGACTGCGGGGCTGCATGGAATTACGTTCTGGAAAATTCCTTCCAGCAGTCTAGTAGTAGATATTGCTGAACGGAAGGTTTCCGGAACACTGGTATCGCTGCAAGTTGTTATTTGCGATCCGTTTCCCGAGGTAGTAGAAGGAACTCGTATTCAAACGAGGAATTGGTCAATATGCTAATCATGTACGGAGCTGCGGACTGTCCACCGACAACTCAAAGTAACCTTTGGTCAGCGGTGGATAGGTCGTGGTGACCCAGTTAATTGGCCAACCAAATCACCGGACCTACCATACATGGATTTCTTCTGGGGTCACAGGAAGAGTTTGGTGTGCGAGACACCCGTTCCCCTTTAGTTGGGAAAACCCCTATCGCTAGAAGTGCTGTGGTTTCCGTAAAGGGCCGGTGACATGCCGGGAAACCCTTCCCAAAAAGTTAAAATTCCATGCAGTGTCACAGTCAGGCCTGTTAGACGACTTCTCGTCGTAACTTCGAATACTTGATAAAGTACAACCTTTCAATAAAATATTTTCTGTCCCATTAATGTATTGCTCTTTTTCTTGTTTTTCTCTGCTTTGCACCATAGCTTGCTACAACAGCATTTGCGATCCTGCATTCCTATGTGATTCCGAGTCGTCACTGTAACACCTACACACCATGCAAGTTTGTCGGTCTGGTAGAGAATTACCCTGGATAGACAAAATATTTATATGACCTTGAACGAAAGCATACAAATTGAATTTCGGCTATAATTTCCACAATACACGAATTAAAAATATTCTTTACTTTCATTATATATATGTTTTAAGATCATCATACAGCATAAAATTATTTTATCACGCTTACTGCGATATGATTGGACTTTTATTAGCGTCACCCTTCGATACTGGTAGAGAGCTAATAGCGAAGGACTTCATAATTTTGAACTTTGAGTAAATGACGAGGACGACCCCTGAGCTGGATCCCCACTCTTAAAACCTTACTAAAGTAAGGATTTTGAGTCACGATAAATTTAACATATATCAGGCCCACTGCACGGAGTGTCTTTAGGGGCAAGAAAACTCAAACCAACGACTCGAGGATGGTGACCATGAGTTCATAACCATGAGTTCATAACCATGACACCCGGCTGCCATGGTCACACACTAGTAGCACACACAGGAATTTTTCAAGGGGTGGAGGGGGGCTAAGTTACTTCTAAGACCCACTTCTAAGTTATATATTTCAAAAATTCTAGTTGAGCCTCTGTAGAAAGGTTTGAGCTATATACAAGCAAAATATTATTATAATAGAAGCATATTTCCCAAGAGGAGAACATTTTGAAAAAGTATTATTCTAAGTTAATTTTTTGCCAAAATATTGTATTTGAATAATTTTCTTTGCCAAAATGTCCTTAAAACAATTTTATACATGTATTCTAATCTAAATGACACTAAATATCATGAAAATTATCCATTTATGCGCTGTTGAAAATCACGGTTCCGAACGTAGTCGGATACCTTAAAGTAAGTATGTGAAAAAATGTTGGTTTAGTTTCCAAAAAATAAAATAAATAAAAACCCATGCTATTTTAACAATTATCATATTTTCTTAGTTAGTTTTGTTCATATTCTTAGCTCATTACTATAATTTAACATTTTTGTGTGGTTAGATTCAATTAATTTACTCAAAATCTATACTAAACAGTTTAAGGCAGCGTTTCTCAAACTGTGGAGAGCGCCCACCCTAGGGGGTGTATAACCCTACGGGAGGGGAGGGAGAGCACATCGAAAAGTCGAAAATAAAAGATAATTAAAAAAATTATTAATTTACTGAAATGAAGCAAAACAAAATACATTCAGACACATTTACACACGGACATAATACACCAATAATGTATCAGTACTGCACAATGCATTTGATAATTAATTTATCAATACTAAATTAATAAGAAGTTAAAAAATTACTAGTGACTTTCATGGGTTTGTTATATACAAAATTTAATACTTATCTTTGTAATTTGTACGGTTCATAATTAAAGTCCTATTGGGGCTTTAGCGTCATAGTACATTATTGTATGGAGGGGGAGCGATGAAATTATGATTGGAATTTGGGTCGTAAACATTTACAAAGCAAATCATCTTTCACATCGTTTTGTGCATACATTAATAGCATTTATTACTGTATTATTTAGATTGCAAATTTTGTGTTTGTAAACATTTTCTGTACATGAATATATGTGTGTATGTGTGTGTATATGTATATATGTGTGTATG
The DNA here is from genome assembly GCA_019973955.1 of Trichonephila inaurata madagascariensis. NCBI lineage: Eukaryota > Metazoa > Arthropoda > Arachnida > Araneae > Nephilidae > Trichonephila > Trichonephila inaurata. The sequence goes on along the minus strand of BMAV01017082.1, from coordinate 656,235 downwards.
TATGTGTGTGTTTATATATATATATGCCTATGTATGTATGTATGCTTCATGTATTTGTATTTTGAAAATTTTTTGTGATCATGTTTTCTTATCTTCCTCATTGTATAGTTTTAATTTTTGATTATCTCTGTTCACATGTGAGCAATCTTGTATTTTTTTCTGTATTTGTTATATTTGTATTCACTTTTCCCCATTTTGGTTCCCAATTGTGAATATTTCCTCTACATGTAATTTCCTATCACTATTGTTTGAGTATTGACTTACGTTTGTAAGCCTTGTGTTATACTTGTCGGCACACAAGGAGTCTACCTAAGTCTCAAAAAAAAAAACATTTAAAGTTTGAGAAGAACTCGTTTAAGGTTCCAATTCCTGTTCTTGTACATCTTTTAATTAATTTGAATACGAAGAAAATTTCATAACAAATTATCAGAAAATTCATCAAAAATTAGTCCTTGACAGGATTTATCTTACTAATTCATTTTGAGTTTAACAACGATAGAATGCAAACTTTTTGTCTGAAATTAATAACGAAAATTTCAAATCAAATTTCTTCTTTCGAAATGATGACATTAAAGCGTCGATTGTACAAATGAATACTAATAAACTAACTTCTTGAATTAAGAGTTAACTATGGAGAAATAATGTATCCATTTCTTTCATGTTTATTTAGCTAAAGAAATGAAAAATTTCCGGGAACTCAACAAACCAAATGGATTAAATTAGGTGTAATCCTTTAGAAATAACTTTGTATAATTAAAATATGAGAAAAATATTTAAGAGATCTGATAGAAGTACACAGCAACAAAATAATATAATGTTATTTTTAAATCAATGTTTCTATATTTTGTGATAAATCAGAAAAAATTTAGAGAATATATATATATATGTGTGTGTGTGTGTGTGTGTGTTGTATGTGTGTGTATTAAATTATAAAATGAGTAAAAGAGCATGAAATTGGTTGCCTATTATTTGTTGATATAACAAATAAAATTTAAACATAATAAAAATGTTTAATATTCCATAACAAAAGAGATTAATGAATTTGTATTAAAGAATTAGGAGAAAATAAAAATAACTTCCTTTTTTTAATAAATGAGAATATTAAATATTTTATTAAACTTGCAACACATAGTAGCCGCGACGCTAGAGACGCTAACTCCGAAGATTCTGTTCCTGAGATACCTTCTATCTTATCCGACGTATTGTTTATTCTCAGTCTGAACAAATCACAAAAACAAGATAAAATTAATCTTGATTGCATTAATCTCACTGATTAATCTAATAATTTAATTTATGGTGGGAAGAAAGTTTCTCACGCGATTAAACTTTAAGGATTAAAAATATCTTATCTTTCAGAAATTAACAGGGGTGCAGACAAACTGATAATCCTCCGACACTCAAAGTATTCGACGCAGTTGATCACTAGAACCTTTCTTCTAAAGGAACGCTGAATATTAATTGAGTTGTAGTAAGCTCACGAATTGTTGACTCATTGTCGCTGCCTTCCTAATACCAACTACTAATTTTCGACTCATTACTTTAATTTTCCTTGCATATTTAACCTCAATTACATATGAACTTTATTCTGTAAGAAGGTTACATATAAGATTTGAAATAACATCAAAGAAAATCGCAGGTTAGTGTTAAGAGGGAAACTTTGCGAGTTAACCTGTAACAAACTGCACAAAATAAAGTATTTTTGTCTTTGAGTCTTGCAAAGTTAAATTTTAAACCTTGTTAATTTTAAATCAACATAAAAGATCTTTAAATCTTTCTCAGGCACAAAGCTAAAATACACTTTTCTGTGACAAAGTGCTTGATAAATGTATTGTTCTAATCTTCTATAAACATTATTTAGTCACAAAAAATATATCTGATCAGGGTTTCTTTTCCTGGGTGGTGTCTAAATGTTATAGCCACTGCGCAAAAAGACATTTATCTTACTTTTCAGGACAGAAATAATAAATCATATTACAATAAACTCTTTTTATGAAAAAATTAATATTTATGCTAATAACTATTTCAATAACAATTAAATACAAAGTATGAGTGTAATAAAATAATAATAGAAGAATTGTACAATATAGAGTACTTACCAAAATATACATTGAAATTAGTATATATCCACATTTTATACAGTTGAACCTGTTTTTGTGCTGTAGATAGGGACCGCATAAAAATAAACGCACAAAAAATATTCAAAAATTTTATAATTCTTACTTATAAAAACTAAACTTGGAAATACTGCAATTTTTTTTTTCGGTGGACAGGGGCCGAAAAAAAAGTCGCATTTTTAAAATATCCAATTTTTTACAAATTTTTGTAAAAAATACTTCCCTAACAAAATAAATAAATTTACACAAATATTAACGTGGAAACATTTTTTAAAAAATATAATTTCTCATTGTATACACGGATAAGTTTTTTAAAATGGGATACATAAATTTATTGTTACTCATCGTAATCAAAACCCCGTAATGAATAAGTTCAAAAAACACTTTCGTCACTTAAAGTTACAATTTCAATTGATTTATTTTTTTGGGAACACAAAGTAAGGATAAGTTTTTTTGGGCGTAGGTCGGGGGGTCAATTTTTGTAAATGCCACTATAACCAGATATACATGATTAAGCTCTTTTGGGTTTTATATTTTCTTAATTGATATCTATTTTAAGAAAAAACTTTTCCAATTTGTTGGAAAGCTGAATCCCCCCAAATTTTTTTTTTGCCTCACAGAATCCGGTTCTTCTTTTCCATCTTCATAATATGTCAAATTATTGATAATGTCACTGTCATTGAAAGTTTCTTCTTCAATCCAGCGCGGGCTCCTGGAGCGTTGAGAGAAAGCAACTGAATGCGCATTGTCGGGAGACTATTTATAACAAATGAACAGAGCGTCTTGAAGTGTCTACATTTCATTGGCGTAACGTACACCCCAGAATCACGGGGGTAGGGGCAGGATTCTAGAGGCCCAAGGCCTGACTTACGCTAAATACGTATTTACCCAATTTATAAAATATTAAAGGCAAAAGCTGACTTTCAGGAGGGGTTCCTAACATTCTCCGTTACACACTGGTAAAAAGATAGAAAACATTACAGTGGCGCCAAAGCCATTGAGTCCTATCACGGGGGGGACAGGATTCTAGGGGTCCAAGGCTTGACTAACGCTAAATACGTATTTTCCCAATTTATAAAATATTTATATACGTATTTACCCAATTTATAAAATATTAAAGGCAAAACCCCTGACTTTCAGGCGGGAGGGGTTCCTAATATTTTCCGTTACGCCACTGGTAAATAGATAGAAAACATTATAGTGGCGCCAAAGACACTGAAATTCACACACCGCATAAAAAAAAAGGATCGCACAAAAATAAAATCGCCCAAAACAAAATCACACACAAAAAAAATCGCATAAAAAAAGACCTCACAAAAACAGGTTCTACTGTATTTTATTTAATTTTAGTATAAAAAGTTAGAAATAAAGTAACATTTTTGAGGATTTAAATTAGTCATTTCACAACTTCGATGAGCTATTTACTGTGGAACTTTTCAAAGCAAGTAGGGCCATTTGATGGAATGCACAGAGATACGTAACAGGACCGACACAGCTATCGAGAGCAATGAACGTCTTTTCTGGTACTGTAAGGAGAGCATCTCCTGTACAGACCACCTTCTGTTTTGACTGGGATATGTTTCCGTAAAGCCTGGAGATCTTTTTTTTTTTGAGTTTACCCCGATTTACTTCTGGCTGGGAAGTAGAAGGACACTGTATCTCATAAATTTCTTCATCGTCTGAAGAAACATTTTTCCCTTGAGCAACATTTTCAACGTAATCTTCATCATCATTATTTTTGTTATTAGAGGCTGCTGAATCATCATCTGATGGCAATTCTTCAAATATCGCAAGAGCCTCTTGAACAGATAAGTTTTTCCTAGGCATTGTTACACAAATATACTCAAATACTACTTTACGTTGATAATAATAATAATCTCAATGTACAATAATCTCATAAAACGGAGAAATGCTAATTAAAAATATATACACATCTATAAGTAAAAAGTATTCCAAGTATTTTATAAGCCTCAATAATATGGAAACGCTTTCTCCGAGCAAAAAATCTATAATGAAAGATTTTCGAACCCAAGAATCTCGTACTACATATTGTAAACAAAGTTTGTTTATATTTCCCATCCCCAACATTCTTACGTACCCTCTTTCGAGTGGTGGAAGAGCGAAAATTTCAAGGCCATTTTTCTGTTGTATGTGGGCAGTGGATAGAGCCTCTATCAGCATATAAAAGCTTTCCAAAAACATAAATAAAACCTTTTTTTTTATAGCTGCACATTTGCTTAATTCATTCAGGTGAGAGAAAAGTATACTTAAGACTTGTCGAAATATTTTTCACAGATCAGAAATTTTATTTATAGTAATCAAAATACAATTTGTAGATTTACACCGAGAAAAACTGTTTCTAACTACCCATCAAAGGACATGAAATGCAAAAAAAAAGGTATCATGCTGCCATCTGTATTGATTTTTATGCGTTTTAGATTCAATTAATGCATGTGGATAGACTAAATATCCACCGCCCACTTGGAGAAATTTTTTTTGTTATGTGGCTAGACCTATTAGCCACTGCCCTCGAAAGGGTTAATGTCTTTTTTGATATAAACTTAGTGCTCTCTCCGATATGTTTCCTAATGAATACATTCTAAATAATGCATAGTTCATGCGTCGTAAAATTTTACAATGAGGAAACTTCTTGAAACAATGCAAATACATGCATGAAAATACATCTCTTCGAGATATGTCAAAAACTGATTACGTATGACTTGTAATACAACGTGTTTCTTCATGCCCAGAATTTTAATTATTCAATATTTACCGAATTTTGTTTATTATGCAGCTATTTTGATAATAAGACGATTAAAGTGAGCGTAATAAAGTCAAAGAAAATAGCTTAGAATCCTATAAAGCCAGGCATACGAGTATGTGTGTAGGGAAATCTATTCAGTTCGCGAATTACTTAGAGTTTGACTTTCGGTCAAAAGACATTTTGGGAATCCATTACTCCCGAGAGGTGGATGTTTATAAACGTGAGAAAAAGTTGAATTATTTTGCATCTTATATTAAGGACTGATTCCACAGTTTTAAATAATGGTGCAAGCAAATGAAACAAAATTGAATTTATTTATCAACAATTCGACGAAAAGATTCATTGATCATTTAATGTAATATTATTTTGATTTTATATATTCAGGCTTTTAATTTCTTTAGCAAAATTTTTTAAAATTTTCCTGGGAAACTGGAGCTCGCATTTTATTTAAAACTGCAAGATTATATTAATTTATAAGAGAGAAAAGTTGCTTCAAAATTTAAATATCAGATTTGGGTGCTTAGATGAACTAGAAAAATGAAATGTATTATAAATTTTACCAAGTTTTAATAATTTACATGATAAATTTATCTTTACTGTTGAATTTTTTGTGTGTGTTTTGGGCAATCTTTTCAGTAAAGCTGTAAATATTGCTATTTGTAAGTACAAAACATTTAAAAATTGAATAAAAAAATAAAAATCTTAGTTTTAGAGAACAATAAGATCTTATTGTAGTAAAAATCTTCGAAGAATTAAGTGTTTTAATTCTTCGTATAAGGGGAAAGTAGACAAATATTCATAAAAAATTAAGTAATTTTTTTCTTTATAAAAACATAAAAAAATCAGCAAAAATAAATAAATAAATAAATTGTTTTATAAATAGTTTATAATAGTTAAATTTACATCTTTTGCTTGGTAACATTTTTGTAATGAAAAAGAAGAAGGAAATAAATGAAAATAAAGAAAAGAAAAAAAAAAAAAAAGGAATACATTTTATAATATGTTTTAACATTTGAGAGAAAAATATTTAAAGGTTGAATAACCTGTAAAATGTTATATCATTACTTCTAATACGTGGCACTTATTAGTTTTTTAGGCAGTTACGGTCCCACTGGTACTCTTTCAAAAATTGAACGAATTAAAAAATGTACTAATTTATATTATTAATCTATGATCAGTACAATCTCACTTCTTCATCGTATCTAAGGTCAATGGCCATGAAAGTCAAAAATACCTTCAATATATTTCTTAAAATCTTTCCCCGTCTCTCTCTCTTTTTTTACCCTTTGTTTGTTGCTAAAAAGAAAAGAAAAAGGAATTGGTGAAGGAAAGAAAAGGGGGAAAAGGGTTTTTCCGATTTTCACAGCTCCCAAAGGAACATCATTCCCCATTTAAAGGACGGAAAAATTTTTGTCAGCTGGATGCAACTGGAACTGAAGCGACAAACCTGAACTTTGACATTGAGATTTCTTCAATATGAAGCCAGGAGTCATCTGATGAAATCAAGTGAAAAATGATAAAAGCTCAGAAGATACGCGTTTCATCAACTCTTTCATGTGCTGAATTTTTATCAAAAATAATGCATTAGAGGGAAATAATAACAAATATTTTAGATAAACCTCACAAAACTATAATTATTGAACAAAAACTGGTTCATACTAATAATATTAAACATTTTTTAAAATAAAGGGTTGTGATATAGTCCCCCTTTGGTGACCGTATCTTTGATTTAAAAGGAGTTTAAGGTGTAGGGTTTTTTCTAAATAAACAGACTTTTTAAAATTTTAATATGACTTTTTTTTAAAAGAATATAACTTAAACGTCTAACAGTTTAGATAAATTTAAAAAAGTGAAAATTTAAATGGTGTGCAAAACTTAAAAGCAACGGGGGGGGTTTTTCCCCATAATTTAGGGAAAATCATCTGAGGGACAAGAAATTCTGAAATGGGGGAGGGTATTATGAAATAAAAAGGATGACGAAAGCATCGGCGCTGAAAAAGGAACACAACGCATACGGTATGGAATCAAAAAAACAAGTTTTTATTGAACGCATAGTACGTGACTCATGTTTTCCCGACCCAACAGGAAGAACAAAAAAAGCAGATTTTCCCCTTAAATTTGGTATATGCCCCCCCCTTACTAAAAATGGTTGTTTCCCTTTTTCTCCGCAAACCTAACCAGCTGGTTCAACATTTCTTGGGGGAAAGTGCCCATTCCTCAATCAACATCTTTTTTTGAGGGTTTTTGGCTGTTTTTCCGAATGATTTTAAGCGTGTGGGAAAAACGTCTCCCCAAAACATCCCCACATGTTTTGTTTGGGGTTTAAATCTGGGGGAGCATCTTCACTTTTAAAACGGGTCCTCAACAGCAAGAATGCGGAAAGTGGCTGTGCATTTCATCCATAAAAATAATGTCTGGGCCAATTCACCTCGGGGGGACGCACATGGGGGGAAAAGTACCCCCCACAATAAAACGATCTCCGGTTACAGACCCTCTGTCCCAAAATGTGAAGCTCAGTTCGCCCGTTCCCGCATAATGCCTCCCCCAGACAAAAATCCAGGACCACCGGGCCCGGGGTCTTTCCTTGATGTTACTGGGGGTAAAAAACCGGGTCCCGATCTCTCTCCAAATCAAAACTTTTTTAGAATCGCTTCTGGTTTAACCGACTCTCATCCGTAAAAAGGGGGCCGACTCCATTGGGTCGGGCCAGTTTTTTTCTTTTTCTGGACTGTAAACCGGGGGGGCTTCGGTACCCAAATTTCAACGGGAGGGGAGCCCCGGCGGGAGGCGGGGGAACGGGCCCCCTTTTGTAGGCCCTTTGGCCACAGTAAACCGCGACACTTGTCGACCCCTTGCTGTACAGACTTTCTGAGCAATGGTTTCTTGCTGACTGCTGTCGACCTCTTTTCGCCTGGGATGATATATCGGGCATCACCTGCAGTTGTTTAACCCCTTTTTGGGCCCCCATCAACCTTTCTAACAGCTGTACCTTTGGTTTGGAACGCTTTCCAAACCCGAAACGACACTTTTTTTTTGATTCCGGGAAACCCCGCAGCTGCACCCGGTGACAGTACGCCCCCCCTCCCCGGGTTTCCGGGTCCCCTTTTTTCCCGGGGTGAAGTCGTCCAGGTGATTTTTCTAGCCCTTTTTTCACGGGAACCGACTCCCCTGGAACTTGCAGCGGGTATGTTTGGAATTTCGCGTCTCCGTCCTTCATTTTATTCTACTGTTGGAGCGCGCGGTCACACCGCTTCGGCGTTTTGTTCCGATATTTGCATACGCATGGCGTTTCCCACTGACTTACGTTTTCACTGTACTGATCTCCGGACCTCCCTTTTCCCAATTTCGGCTATCTGCTAAATTTTTTCATTGTTTTTCTTAAGTTTTTGGGACACACCAGTGTAGGGAAAGAACGAACACACAAAAGATAGTTAAACCGAATCGCGTAACTTAGGGCCACTTTCTTTTTAAAAAATTATATTATCCACCTACTCTCACTTCCAATAAATTTCAAGTCCTAATATCAAAACCAGTTTCCCACCTTAATTCAAACTTAACTTCAATCTTCAAATGGAAACGTTGGGGGCGCTTTCAATGGTATGCACCCCTTTTAGTAATGGCCCGGGTTTCCCAAAAGGGAACTTTTCGATAGGTTTTCAATTTACCTTTATCTCTTCAAACATAACTTTCCCCCCAAAATTTTCATCCTGCTTCCCCGAAACTTCTGTTCTTTTTTAAAAACTATCTTATTTGCATTTTTTTTCGGGATTTCCTTCTTGGGGTTTTTGGGTTGGGAAAAAAGTTGCCAAATCTTGGCCATCAAAAAAACCCAGAGGTTATAAAAGAAAAAAAGTGGGGCCCGTCACAGGGTGTCCAAAGTTTTAAAAAATAGGTGTGGTACATATTTTGTACCACTTTTCAAGCAGCATGATACTTCTGGAAACATGATTTTTTCCTCCATGGGCACAATGGTAGCTTTAGCTAGCTATTTTATAGTTGGAAAATAAATAAATACACTTCTTCATCTTATACTGTTATTCCTCCTATACAATAAAACATTTTCAGTTTTTCCTAATCTAATGTTGTAAGCTTAATTTTAGTGTTTAGTCCCAATTTACCTAATGTTAGTTTTAGTTTTAAGTATTCTATTCTATACATTATTTTATTTTATCTAGTTTTTATTTAGTCAACATATATAATAAGTGTATTAGTTGTATTTATATTTTCCTGAACAAGCGAGCTATAGCTCATTCAGGACATCTGTATAATTTTACGTGTATGTACTGTTATTTAATAAAAATTATTATTATTTAAAAAAACAGATCTTTCTGACACAATAAACATGTAGATTATTGAGAATAAAAAAGCGGAATGTATTTTGTATTTGTAAAGAAGATGGCCTTCAATAGCGTGGTGGTACATTTTTTTGGACTCATATTTTCATACTAGCAATGCATATATGAGGTACTAATTATTGTAATATTTAGTTACATAATATATGTACTTACCTGATTTGTATCAAATATCATAAGAATCCCTTTCATTTACACATAAAAATATGCAACACTGTCCCTTTCAAAAAATTCCACTTCACAGCTGATCAAAGAATGAACTACTGCATCAACCCATTGCACACAATTAGCTTCTGACATCTGTTGCAAACTTGCGTAACTGCTTGGAGCTAACCTCAGTGGTACCATCTAGCATCCATTTCTGAGGCATTCAAACAAGTGGTACGCTTTATTTACCACCACACAATAAGCGAATAAGAACTGGTGTTACAACAAACGGACCACCAAGCATGAAAAAGTTAGGGAAGAGCAGAAGAAATAATCCCTTCATTTTCATTCCCCTCAGAAGGTTATTTTGCTTTCAACCAAGAAATTTATTGCAATAAGATATAAAAATAGATAAGTTAAAGAAAACTTAAGAAAACAAATCTTATGAAAATCCCTATTACAAATTCTATTAATTACAAAAAATCACAATCAAAAAGCATATACATTTAGATATTTATTTTTTATTTAAATATTTACACGTTTATACTTAGATATATTTATTTACTATCTTTCATCATTTCTTTTAAATTTTGAATAAAAAATAAATAAAATAATAAGAATTCTAAATTAAGTTTTATGTTTGATATTTTTTTTTCTTTTAGCAGAATTAAGCTCTCAGAATAACGCTAAAAAAATGTCTTGGAAACTAATTTGAGTAAAGGCTTATTCCTTACTGTATGAATATTACACGATTCTTTCTAAGCCAACATTCTTTTGGTATATTTAATTATGGATTCACACAAATCTCTCGTGAATAAACAATAATGTATTATTTTACTTTTCATCACTATAAAGTAAAAGCCTTTCCACTTAAGCCGCATTCAACTCATATTTATGGATTTAAGTAAAATGTATGATAGAAGCTTAAAGTTCATCATGTCAAAATACAGAATGATTACAATTCTTCGTGATATTATTTTTAACTCTGATTATATTTCTTTAATGGACATATTATTTGTTTAAAGTGCGCTGCAGAAAACACTTCTGTAATTGCATTTCAGTATATCAGAATGTATTTTGAAATAGACTGCTAAATAAAAGAAAGCACAATAGAATGGAATATTTTCATAAAATGATGTTTTTCACACAATTGTCGAATCTAAAAATTTTGTTTAGAATGCATTACTCTATGAAGTTACAGCGTTACTTTTATCCGATTTCTTTCAAAGAAATTTCATTAAAAAGTGGATTTTTTACTAAATGCAATGTAACAAAACTAAATTTATTCATATATGAATAAACGTACCAGTTAAGGACGTTTTATTATTGCTTGAGAGTAAGATGCAGAAAGGAGCTGAAGCAGATCAATTGCACAATTTCTTATTACCTCCTATTTTTTTTTAAAAAAACCCATCCTTTTAATGAATAATTTAATTTTAAATAGAAATCAATACATGTATAAAATTTTGAGCAATAGCTAACTCTTAAAAATCAAAACATAATACTAAACGACAATGAAGCATAATAATACATAACAATCAAAAATAGTCGTACTTGAAAATTAAAAAAAAAATCCTACATGTACTTATAACCTATAAGTTTCTATTCAAAAACAGACTTTTTTAAAAAATTATTTTTGCATTAAAATGAAATCACACTTGTAAGTTTTATGAATGAAAAAAAAAATAGAAAGAAAATAAATAATCTAAGAAATTAACAATTGAATTTCCAAAAATACTGTATTTGTGTCAAATTAAAATGAGATGCACTTTAAATGTTTCTTTTTTTGCGATGGATAAGAGGCTTGTATATTTTTAAGTAATAATAATTTTAACTATTTTTAATTCCAATTTGAGAAAATTGAGAAATTGTGCAGTAAAATAATTTAAGTTAAGAAAATATTTTTTTATTTTGTGAAAAAATAGAGATATTGAATTTTAAAAGTTTTTCAATGCTAATCGGTATTTTGGTTTATTTAATTAAAATTTTCATTTTTATGTAATTTTCCTTTTTACTTTTCAATAATCAGACATATTGTATACTACTATATTAAATCCATTATTAAATACAAGATTTGCTTTAAATATATCGATTCTTAAATCTTTTACCAAACATTTAAACGCATTTTTGTATTCTTGTATCGTACATGTAAAATATCGATTTTTATCGGTTAGAAAATGCATGCCATAAAACGCATTGATTTTACCATCCTGCGATTTTATTCAACCATTATAACAACACATAACATTGATCGTGTCTTGCAGAACATAACGTCACCATTTACTGAAGATCGGATTACATACTATAGTCGCCATTCTGTCATGTCTACTGGAAAGGATTGTCAAATATTCACACATTCAGCAACCCTGAGTGATTGTCTATATTTATTGTGAGTTGAAGGATCCCAGAGAATGTGCACTGCATTTAGTTAGAAGTGTTAAGTCATGTCACATTTACAAATGGTAAATTTAATAAGAGATTTACGGGATTACATCTATCAAAATCTATTTACATTTCTTAATTCCGGATTACATCGACTGAATCAGATTATAGAACTAAATGGGCTTAAAAGCTATCCTTAATAAGCTTAAAGTTTAAAAGTCTGTTAAAAAAACTAAGGTCTAGAGTAGGGGTGGCCAACCTAAATGACCTTGAGGGTCACTTCAAAAAAACATTATAATCCCGTGGGTCGCATATAAAAATATTTATCTTTATAATATATTTGGACCCATTACAAGCATTTATTGGAGTAAAAATTTCAAACGGAATGAATTATAATTATTGTTTCCCTTTTTATGTATAAAAACATAGATAATTTAATAATAATAATGCTATGATCAAATATGTCTAGCTCTAGCTATAGGTAGCGCCGTAAAGTTGCAAAAATCAAGCGTGAGGCTGCGGGAGGTCGCTGCAATGCTCACTTCTTAGTATGTATGAAAACAGAAGTAACGTAATAAAATAGAAACAGTTATGGAACATTTTTGTTACAAAACGCTACATTATAAAAAGAAAAATATTGTCCAAAATAATTTCATTTTGTAAAGTTGTAATGAACCTCGTGGGCCGCAAACCGTGCCATGGGTTGGTCATCCCTGTCCTAAAGTTTGTTTATTACCATTTAATAGAGATTTGCTGATCAGAAGTAATAATTTTAAGAACATTGGAGGACATTGTGCGTACAATTGAATTAAATATTCACTACTGAAGAAAAATATCGTATAGTTATACATTGGTTAGAGAAAAATTTCTATTTGGATGAAAATCTTTTTTTCTGTTCAGAAAAGATTCTATCTGTTAGACCGACTGAAAAAAAGGAAAGATTCTCCTTCAAATACATGGGAGAGAGAAACATTTCAATTCTATGTAATAATTTTTAACTCAGTTTCAGTATTGTAGGTATACTATTTGAGTAAAATTTAGACTTGTCTAAAGGGTGTCTGGAGGAGCAGAAATTCTAACTCGACTCTTCTTTGTCTAACTTGAGAGATGGTTCTTTGTCAGCTTACATAAGGATGAACTAAAAGAGAGGTACTTTGCCCCTAAAACAAAGCAAATATCAGAGCTGAAGACTCTGGGTTCAGATCCGAAGACTGAATATGTGTCTTAATGCACAAGCGGTTAAAAGAAATCAATTTTTTTTTATATTACAGATATATTATTTTTTATATTATGATTTTCAACTTATATTCAAAAGACTTCAACATAAGACGTAAAAACATTGATTTACTGAATACGTAAAAACAGTGGATATGAAAATACTAAACTAAACCAGGACGGAAACTCTAAACTAATTAATTACACATGAAGAAGTAAAAGATTTTTTTCATTTAACACTTCAATATTGATAAAAATACTCGAAAAATTATATGCAAATTTGAAGTAATTACTTCAATTGCATAAGTTGTCAAATCGCTATAATAAAAAAAATAATAAATGAGTATAAATGGGAAATAAATGGAATTCTATGAACTTAGAAAATTTATGATATTTTCCCCTCTGTTTCTATTTAGTTTTCAAAATATTTTTTTCTTTTTTTCTAAGAACATTTTCTTGATGGAAAACTCAAAATTACATCTTTTCATAAAGACAACATTAAAATAATTAAACGAGATCACAGCGTCAACATGATCACTGATTTGCTTTAGCCATTAATGCTTCTGTAGATTAACCCTCCAATTGTAGGCAGCGTAGAAATCGCGTTGAGCTTTTTCTATACAATTTCGAAGGTCAAGATGCTATCGAATTGCATGCATTTTTAAGAATATTTAATACAATTATTGTAATTATTATGAATAATAAATAAAAAAATGTCCAATAGTTTATTCAAAATTTTTTTTAATGATTGTCCATGGTTGGATGGTCAAGTCCTTGTATGCTACACATTTTTACATCAAATATTTCACGACAGTATGAAGAAGCATACATCACACAATAAATAGTTATACTTCAACGGATTGATTATGACTAATTCAAATAATTGATTAAATATAAAGATTTTACTAAACATGATACGTACTAATTGAAGGTTATGAATGTGATTAAAACGCACAATGAGAGATGCGCACCAATTTTATACTATGTATTTCACGATTCATTACACCAGATATTTAACTAAATATTGTCTTGTCATTGCGCATTCCCTAAAGGCAATGAAGAAAATTTATATTTTGTTTTTTAAAACATCTGTCTTTTCTCTCGTTCTCTAAAGAAATATTTATTTTTCTAAATAATATTCAAGACATTAGAATTCTTTCTTTAATAACACTGAAAATGAACATTATATTTGTCGTAGTGATGTTTAATTTTAATTTTTTTGTATGAAGTGATCTACAACAAAAGTTTTAAAATACGACGGGATTGATAACTAATAATGGAAAAAAGAAGCTATTTTTTATGTTTCCTGTATTTATATGAAGGCTGCTGACGGAAGAATTTGTTATTTTGGACTTGAATTATATGAGCTGGTAGCTTCCTCGACTAACTTCCCCACACCACAACAAAATGGTTTTATGACCCTGTTGAATTTATGTAACACATAGCAACCCCAATTCGTCTGGATTGTTTTTTTGTGGTTTTAAAATTCGTATCCATGAACGTTTTACTTCCAATACAATTTATAAATTTAACCACTGAGTTGTACCCGCCATCCTTTCTTAAAAGAGCAATGCACATTCAGTAATTTGTTATTTATCTTCATTCTCCTTCCATTTTTTTAGAATCATCCTCTCCTTCTTTCCATTCTTCTAAAAGGACTTTCTCACCCACTTCTTTTTTTCTTCATAAATCCGACATCCTATTGACCAAAAAAAAAAATGCTTCATATTTTAGGGAAATATTTGTACTATCTCAAAGTAAGAGACGAACACCTTCTTCTAAAAAAATTCAAAAACAGGTTCATTTTTGAAACCGGGAGGAAAAAGTCCTTTTTTCGTATTCCTCTTTTTACGCATCAGAATAAAAATTCCTAGAAAATCAACTAGTTTTTGCGAAGATTAATCTGTGGAAAATTCTTTTGGAAAAAGGCTTTTGTCCCACAAGATCCTTTTTCCGAGAGATATCAAGTTCGTCCTTAAAGAAAGAGTTGAGCGCCCCCTACCTTAAATTTCTAACCAATGTGACAGCGCGAAGAGCACGTGGCTTTCATTCGGCTTGAGCCATGCTGAGAAGACAGCTTCAACAGTCGTGAGTCGATTCGGAGGAAGCGGGACAAGATTCGAAGTTCTAATCCAAGTTGGAGACGAAACCAAGAACGATTTATGAATGGATGTTGCTCCGGGTGCGATTTTGTTGCTACTTTCTACTGTTATTGGTAAGTGCAAGATTAATTATGGATTCTTTCGAAAATTGCCGAGAATTGTGACATTATTGGTGAAACAATACTTTACGGGACCTTCAGCAACAGATTGCATCCGCACAGGAAATTATTATATTGCACCGCATTTCTGTTCATAATATTGAGAAATATCAAATGTCATATATATATTTTTTCCTAGATATCAGTGTTTCGATAGTTATGTTTTTAAGAAAAAAGAAATGGATTTATGTTACGGGAATTTTTTTAACTAGGGAAAAATGTTTATGTATTTGGTACTTCAACCGCTTGAACCGAAAACAAAAATTTCTGCTGCCAATTAATTTCAAAATAACGTAAATCAAAAAATTAAATTTCGTGTTAGTTGTGACATTGTACAAATTTAGAAGTACTAAAACTTTAGCACGGATGTATTTTGAGAAACTTTTAAAACAAACAATATTGATATCAGTAAAGACTACGAGAATAATAATCTTAATTTCCTTAAATAAGGCCTAGATATTTACAATTTTTAAGACCTTCACATCATTTTGTAAGTATAAAGTGAAACGAATTTTGATTAAATGTTGGAGAGATAAAAAATATGAGCATCAAAAATAAAAAAATTCTTCATATGTTCAATACAATTAATTTACAATCGTTTTAATTTAGTATCAATTTATTCGTTACATAAGTTTGTGCTCTTATGAGAAAGTGTTTTTAAAATTAATCCTTACATTTACTTTTATATTTTCCAAAACACCAAAAATATTTTACTTACAAATAAATGAAAATAATAAGTCTTTCTGTTACTTGTAAATTTAATTATACTCCTAATTACGCTTAATATTAAAAAGTAATTATTGTGTTGAAAGAATTATCAAAGCAAATTATATATGAGACGGCTCATGCTTGAAGAAACTGAAATAACTCATCGGATCTGGTATCATCCCTAAAAGGAAAAATTACTTTCACTTTTCTGAAAAAACTCATAATTTAAAAATTCTTCAGAAAAATATCTTAAAAATTCATGGAAAGAATTCTTAAAATATAAAGATACAGAACGTGAACATGGTTCTTCACGAACAATTTGTTAGAAGAATTTTAGTATATATTTATCGGAATTTTTCAAATCAATTAAATACTAAATTTCGTTTACATTGAAGCAAGTAATCTCATATCGCGTGTAATAGCTCTATATAAACTTTTTCTAAATAAAATGTGTGCTAAGACCAATTATTTGATGAAATTAGAATTTTGAAACTTTTTACCTGAACTAACGAAGCACATTTGACACATTTAATTTATTAAAAAAACTTGAAACGCCACTAATTGGGCAATCATATTATAAAAACAGAATATAATAGAATATGCTATTCAGATAAGAAATTAAGTATTTATTTATAATATAGATTAATTCATTTGGGAAGTAAATTAATTACACACAAATACACACACATTAATTTTCTTGCTCCGATTTCGTCACACACAAATTTGGGTAAATTGATACGCTTATATTAATTTATACACAGACTAAGTGTTCGTTGCATTGAGAAGTTTTGACTTAATAATAATTATCTGAATATATTCTATCTGGATAATTTTGAAGTTCGAATGATTAATTATATAAAGCAGTTTTAATGAAAAATTTGAATCTGCTAACGGGGAAAACCTCACAATGATGAAATGTATCGGAAAAATTCACTTTAAAATTTATTTTACTGTTTTCAGTTAATTAAAATACTATTTGTGAATTTAATTAATTCGCCAAATAATATCCGGTACTAAATTATTTTTAAAATTTCTTCATATGTTTCATTCAAACATGTAAAATATTACTCATTAATTATATAAAAATCCATTGATTTAAAGAAATACAGTTTTATCTGCATTATATTGAATATATGCTTTATCCGTTTTGAGACTGTTCTATATTTTCGTTTTCTTTTAATCTGTTATGTTATGATTAATATTTTTATCCTAAATTGCTTTGCTTCGCAAACATTATGTTAATGTATTGCTACATGACTGGCCTCCCATGTTTAAACAGAGCAAAATCTGATTTTTTTTTTAACAAATAGCCATTTAAATGGAATGAATTAATGCCTATTGCTTTTTCCGGATTCTAGAATCAATCCGTTAAAAAGGTTCGTCGATAAAATGCTTCAAAGAATAAAAAGAATTCTTTTATTTAAGAGAAGAAAATATTTTTGCCCGTTTAAAACTTAGCTAATCAGTGATAAATATTTTGTTTTACAAGTAATATCTGATATGAGGGTATATTTTCGTTCCGGGCTCCATATCGAAGAAAAATTTTAATCAGTACTCTTCTCCTGATTAGCACAACTAAGCACTTTCTGAGATTAGTGCCAACTCCTTTCCGAGATTAATACCAAGTATCGAATCTCCAAAGCAGCAAAAAAAAAACCCTCCCCGTTTCCATAATAGGCGAAGCACTAAATACCTCATTAATTTACTTAAGTCGTATTGTAAGAAAATAATAAGATAATCTTTGTATAAACCTTTATGTTAAAGAGTGATGTATGTTATATATTTCGAATGGGTAATCTTTGAGACATATCATAGGTAATACGTTCAAATTGTAATGTGATTAGCATAATAAGTATATACCTATATGCCAATAAATCATAAGTAACAAATGGATGTTCAATGTCTTATTTCCATTAAATAACAATGAAATAAAATAAGGGTAATGAATATAGGCATAATTGAACAAATATCAATTAATAATAACAGATGAATGCATTATTAATTAATAAATTAATAATAAGATCCTAGAAATCATTGAAATGATATAGAATCAAATGTTTTTTAAATCTTTCTATTTCTAATAATAAAAATTTAAAAATTTTAAAAACATAAGTTTTTTCGTTAATTACGGACTTTTCCCATGAAAAAATTTACACACACACACACACACACACACACACACACACACACACACACACACACACACACACACACACACACACACACACACACACACACACACACACACACACACACACACACACACACACACACACACACACACACACACACACACACACACACACACACACACACACACACACACACACACACACACACACACAGAATAAGTTTACAATAAAATTTAGAACTATTTTATAGAGAAATTTATGTATTTGAATTACAGAAATGTAGTACATAAACAATATTTTTAAGTTTTATTCAAAAATCAAGAAATTCAGCATGATCCACAGAATCCTCAACATTCACTTAAAAAAATTTTCAGAATGAAAACAGAATAAGACCGTGTTTAGAACATAATTATATAAAAATAAAATAAATACATAAAATTATGAAATTTATGGCTCTCATGTAAGAATACCGGCATTCATTTTTATGAGAAAATAAATTCTTGCATGAATTCTGTTGTAGCAGTCAGTTTTATCACATGGGAATCTTGATGTATTTTCTTACAATATATCCTGTAAGAAAGCATTTTTAATGTTCATTAGGAATATTGAGCATCCCCATTGACGTTTTCTTTAATAATAAAAATGTCAAATTTTGAATTGGAAGGGTTAGCGTTTGTTTGATTTTGACTGACATCACACTTTGGAACTATGCAATGGGTTGGTCAAACCTTATCGTTGGTTCATAATCAAAACACGAACTGGTTAACTGGTCCGATTATACGCCACATAAATTTCTATAGTATGGTATGGTGTTAAAGTTACTCTCAGATCAATGCGAAATTCAGTAACCTCATTATTACTAAGTATAGAAAAAGTGCGGAAAATTAGCGAATAAAGGTAATCGGTGTTCTAAATTTACAAAACCGTTAGGTCTATAATTTGTAACGAAGATTTAAATGCTTGAAAACATGTGCGAAGACACTTTTAAAAGACAATCAATAAAAACAATTTTATAATTAATATCCCTGAATCTTATCAATACTTAATAATAATTTTCTGTTGTTCATTATGAAGAACAACTAACGATTATTTGGAAGAAATTTCTAAAGAAATAAGAGTAATAAACTAAATTTCCCACAAGCAACTAAACTGGATATCCTGGGTAACGAATTTATGAAATATATGCTTAGTATTTTTGCTTCCATTTATATTCGTGAACAAAGGTGAAAGTACCATAAAGTTCAAAAACATTAAAACGGAATTATTCATTTAAATTGAAAAAATATTTTTCCATACTAATTTTACATTTAGTTGATGACTAATTCTTCTCACATAAATGGAAACAAGAGCAAAAGCTTTTATAACTTGAAATTACAAAAAATTCTAATTAAGAAAAGTAATTGAAAGATTAAGTGAAAGATTTGGGAAATAAAGCGATGCTTAAAACTCTGTCTTACGTTTAAATGATGTGAACTTACGACTAATATTTTCTGGAGAATGAAGTTCTTGTACACGGTATCTTCCCACGGTATCTGCAGTGTAGATAAATTTTTTTTTCAAAGTTTATCAAAAATAATGATATTTGACATTTTTAACAACCGAATATCTTCATACATTAACATTGTAATATTCAGAAAGAATCAGATTGTTTTTGGAAGTAGAATTTCTACCCCTGTAAGGGTTTTAACAACTGAACCTTGTGACGGGTTCTTCCCGCGGAATTTCAACTAATCCTCTTGGGGAAACTATTTTTTAACTGTGATTTTAATTTAAAAAAACCGCTAACCGCTTTCCGTTAAGATGACTTTATTTTATGCTAATGTAAATGCTATTTAAACCTGGGCATTGGGGTGTATGAGGGGGGTTAATCGTGAAATCTTGGAATAGTAGAAAGTGAATTGCGACCAGGAAGTCGTGCGGGTCGAAGTTAATATTCATCTTAGCATCCACCCGGAGTTGTGGAAAAATATAGAAGCGGATTTTCGTTGTTCAAGAAGCTGTCGTTGTTCAAGAAGCTGTCGTTGTTCAAGAAGGGGAGTTGTGTAAGGAACTACAAATAAAGAAAAGTCTTTCCGAATAGCTTCATAAGTTAGATTAAGAATTTGGTTTTAACATTGCTCCTAAGGTTAAGGAATAAGTTGTAAATTGTTCATATAGTGTTAAATCTAAAATAAAAGTAACAATTTTTTATAATGTATCTGCTTCTTCTCCGAACCCTTTTACACCTGCAACTTCCGGGTTGCAACAGCCTGAGTTGTTTAAATCGATAGAAGTTGAGGTAGGATATAAGATATAACCGTACTTTTATTTATTTTTACATATAAAATTACTGATGGATGATTCAGTAAATATTTTAAGCAAAGACCGAAAAATTAAAAAATTAAAACTTTTACGTTTTAAGCTGACTTGTGGACTCAAAAAAACCATTCAGCTCAAATAATGTAAAAAAAGTGCACAACATCTTTCTTTAACAATTCATCATTTTTAAGCAGTTTATGGTCGCAGTAGCCGAGTGATTATGGTCACGAACTTGAGGTCAGCGTGGCTTCTGTCGAGTCGTGAGTTTGAATTCTAGTGTTACTGAAGACTTTCCATGTACGTTAAATCTTTTGAGGTTTAAAGTTTTCACCTTGGTGTGGTATGGAAATCGGGAGAGGGGATTTGCAGCTCAGATGTCATCCTTGTCGCTTAACCTAAGTTCAAAATTACGAGGTCTGTCATCAATAACCATAGTGCAGCCTTTTTAAAATGCGGCGTCAATAAATAGCCGGTCATGTACTTTAGCACTAGAACGTCCGTCGGTGTCGATTGGACACTGAAGCCTGTTTAGTTTGTTCTCTTTTCCGTATTATTGCCGGGATTTTGAAAAATTTTTGTGACTTTTAATCATTTTCCATGGTGATTAAACAGAAAAAGTTTTATGGTTTCAGATTAGCTAGGTGAGATTTTACAACTAAATATACCTAAAACGTCTGCTGGTGTCCTTTCGACACCAAGAGAATTTTCATTATAAGTAGCTGTCATTCAGCAAAAAATAGTTCATTAAGTAGATACCATTAGTAAAGCAAACTTCGGGAGATGATATCGGACATTTTTTTTATCTTAAATGCAGTGTTATTGGGTTCAGAGCGGAAATGAGTGAGTTATACTAAAATCGTTGTGTCTTAGTGTTTCGTTACATAGCATTTGCTTATCTGCTATTACGTTCAAATTACATAAGTGCTAGAAATTTGTTAAATCAGGTAAGTACTGAATTCAAAGGAATTACAAATGCACTAAAATGCAAAAAGGGCGAAATTAAAGAGTGCAATGGAAAATGCAACTGAAAAATGTGCCTCTTGCATGAAAATGATGTGCGGAAAATGTACAAGAAAAATTGAATATCACTATATTCAATGCAAATGAGGTATGTACAAAACATTACACATAAAAACGATAAATAATGATGAAAAAACTCGCATTCTCATAAAAATTACGATTTTGTTTATTATACCAATATTTATAAATATTGTTTTATTCTTTTTTACAAGATAATTTGTTTTGTTTCAGTTTTCTATGATATAAAGCAGTGCTTCTCAAATTCACAATGTTTGCTCCCCAATATTCACAATTATAATTTTCATCGCACCCCCTCCCTCCTTACAAATAACAACGTATTTAATTCAATAATACTATACTTTGAAGCAAAATCTAAAACACGACTTTAACCTATTAAGTGTCACCGGCGTATGTAATCGTCTCGCTAAGTCAAAGCGTTAATTGTCCCGGACGTATAAATACGTCTTTCCGAAGTACGATCTTTTTTGTGCTCTGCTATCCATAAAATTATTCCGAAGGCTTTGGAATGCAATAAAAGGACATTGACAGTGTTTGGGAAGGATTTACTTATTTTCGAAAATATTTGCTTATTTATTCCTTCTTTCCCCAATACATCACATACGCGTGCCTACGCAGAAAACGTTGGCATTAGGGAGTGAATCACGTAACTTTAAATCGGCAGTAAAGGGATTAATTATAAAACATATAAATTACCAAGATAAGTGTTAATTTTTGTACATAATTTTATATATGGTAAGCCCATGGGGGTCACTGGTAATTATTTAACTTATTCTTAGCTTAGCATAGTTAAATTAATTGTAAAATACATTGAACAGTACTGATACATTTATGTGTATTATGTCAGTGTAAATTGGTACTTTATTTTTTATTATGTCAGAATGTATTTTTTGTTTGTTTACTTTCAGTAAATTAATAACTTCTTTACATAATCTTTTGATTTTGATACTCATGACCCCCTCGTAGAGTTATCATTAGGGGGGCATGTCCCACAGTTTGTGAAACGCTGATATAAAGGGTCATAATATATGATAGCTGCATGAAATAATATTAAAAAGTCTTCAAACTAAACCCTACTCTGAACAGTAGTTCAGTAATTATGTAGTTATTACAGTTATTTTATATCCGAAACGACACCGGCGGAAGTTTAAGGAGAATCGAAATCTCTGACGTGCTGTAGTGTTATTCCACGAAATAACTTCTCACCTACGAATAAATTTTTTCCATTCTGCACTTAAATAATTTAGTCACTTGACAGTTTTATCTGAAGCTCTTTATTAGCACCTTCTTTTTCTTCTAATGTAATCAGTCATTATTAACTTCGTCATAAATTAGTGACTTCTGATGAACTCATCCCTTAAAAGAGAAACAAGAAAGTAAACTTGTGGAATTTAGTCTATTCTGGGAATTTTTAGAAACTTATTCAATCAAGAGCAGGTGCTAGTTATTCTTTCCACCCATTATAAATCTTGATTGATTGAGCTTCAATAAAAAAAAAAGAAACTTACACCGCTTAAACTGGTTCATTACTTAAAAAGCTGTCTATCCCAGAATGCTACAAAAAGTTTTAAGCTGAGTTCGGAAATAAAAATTCAAGAAACAATCTAAACTTAGAGTCATTTTTTAAAAAGTGTTAGAGAAAAAGAGACGAACAGAATAGAGTACTGTTGTTTGTTGTCGTTAAGTGCTTAATTTTTGTATAAAAATAATTTGTTTCATATTTTCATTTAAAAACTATGGTTTCAAAAATGAACGTGGATAATGTTGACTGAAATGTCATTTTTCCAAGAGCTTAGTACACACTTTGTCAAAGTGACGAAAAACGTTTTTTTTTTCTCTTTCAAAAATATTTCTAATTTTAATTTTAAAATGCTTCATTTTAATTTAAAAATCACTAACAATACTTGAACTAACTTTTTTGCTTCATAAATTAGAGAAAGAACTTCAGTTTTTTATATTTTAAAAACATTAGGAAAGCCTTATTGACTGAACTTTAAATCTTATTCTGTCATTAAATTTAAGCTCATTAATAATAACTTTTAAATGCAAGTACCATTTTTCATCATGCGATGAATGACTAATATTAGTACTTATTATAATACTTCATAAATAATAACTTCCTCTTATATACAGTTTGAACCTCAGACAGAAAAACGTCAAATGTTATAATCTTAAAAGAGTTTTAAATAAATGCGTTTTAGAGACATTGAATGGTTTTTTTTAAAATAAAAACTACAGAAACCGAACTTTAAAGTTATCACAAACTTGATTCTACATGGAAAAGTCAAAAAAGACTTAATACGCTTAAAATTGCAAATAAAATTATAAAATCAACCAGCCACTAATTTTAATTATCATTTTATACTTGAGATATTTACAAATTAGTAAGGAAACTTCTTTTCCTGATACTTCACCCTTTTTTCTATGTTTTTTATTTTCTTCTAGGAAAAAAAATTCAAAATTAGAGTTCTACATTGAGTAGTGATTTTTGAAGAATAATACTCTTTTTATTTCCTATTTTTTCCCCTGATGAAAAATGAATGAAACCATTAAGGTATCCGAATACGTTCGGAACGGTGATTTTGTAAAAGCCTATAAATGGATAATATCTATGATATTTAGTGTCACTTAAATTAGAAAATGTATATAAAACTGTTTTAAGAATAGTATTACAATAAAAAATTATTTAAGTGCAATATTTTGACTTAAAATGAACATGGAATAACCCATTTTCAAAATATTCTCCTTTTGTGAAAAATGCTACTATTATAATAATATTTTGCCAGTATATAGCTCAGACCTCTATACAGAGGCTCAACTAGAATTTTTGAAATATATAAATTAGAAGTGGGTTTATCCATGTTTTACGACAGCAGAGGGGAGAAATTTTTAAGAAAAAAACGCCGATCATTATTTCAAATGGTTGTAACTCTGAAAATAATGTGAATGTTTCAAAAATCTTAGTTGAGCCTCTCTACAAAGGTCTCAGCTATATACAGGCAAAATATTATTATAATAGAAGCATTTTTCACAAAAGGAGTACATTTTGAAAAAAGGTTCTTGTAAGTTAATTTTTTGCCGAAATATTGTATTTAAATAAATTTTTTTTGTCAAAATGTCCTTAAAACAATTTTATACATGTATTCTAATCTAAGTGACACTAAATATCATGAAAACTATCCATTTACGCGCTTTTTTAAAATCACGGTTCCGAACGTAGTCGGATACCTTAATGATAACTTTGGAAATATCTTTAGATTACCTTTTTCAAGTAATAATTGGTTGCTTCTTCAACACATGCTAATGACAGCGCTTTGGACTGAGATCCAATTGCATATGGCCATATACATAATCCTACCTTTCCGCATGTGTTTCTTCATAAGAAGAAATATTCTCCGTTTCAGCTAGTTACGCGTAGGTTAGTCTCCCATCCCTAAATAAACCACCGTTTCCGACTGCATGAACTAACCACTGATGATTTCTTTTCGGATATATAAGGCCGAAAGAAATAGTTTCTATAGTTAGCTATGAAGGTTTGCTTAGCGAATAAATACCGAAACAAATCACAACGAAAGCCGAAGATCCGATTTCCTCCCCGTCGGATGACTTCTCCTTTGTCGTCGGATGCTCTTTCATTACTGCTGGACGAGGATGGGAGAAACTACCCTTTCCGTCCTCCAGGAAACCAACGAAAATGATTGCCATTACCCACCCGGATTCATCCACAAAAAATAGAAAGAAACTTATTTAATTCGTTACTAAGCCCTTGAGAGATGGAGGTGCAAACACACACAGAAAGATTTGACTTTCCACCAGGAGCACAAACTATGTGTTTCTCGAGTGGAAAGGATTTTTCCCTTCACTGCCAGCAGTTTAATCAACAGCTAAAGCAAGTAAAACCTGTTGACATTCGTGTGAGTTACAGGAGAGTCATTTTCCCGTTTCATAGATGCATTTTCTTTCGACTAAAACCAAGTCATTTTAAGGAGTAAGGAAAATGATCCAAGTAAAAAGCATAAATTTAAAGAATGAAAAAATAAAACAAGTATTTATACAAAAAAAAATTATAAAAGGTATAACTGTATTTTCTAATTAGTTATCTATAAATCCATAATCCATAAATCTCTTAAAATTATTAAAATTAGTGAGTGAGGGAAGCTCGTGGCTGAGTGGTTAGAGCACGCTACAGGTCCGAGGTTCAAACCCCGGGTTGGTCAAGGTTGACTAAACCTTTCATCCCTTCAGTGGGTCAATAAATGAGTACCAAGAATGCATGGGAACTTAACACTGGGGGTTTCGCGTCAGACTGACCACCTGACAGGAACATCTGCTCAAGCACCTCAGAGCCCAAGTTCACGTCTACTACATTGGGCAAAGTAGGCCTTGGCATTCATGTGCTGTTGCGCCACTGAGTTAAGTTAAGTGAGTGTGTGAGTATTATATATATATATAACTTCCCCTATTACACTAAAAGGTCCGGGATTTCTATTACCTTTAAATATCCACGGGTGTTGTTTCGACACCGCGATATATAAAATAATTGCAGAACTACTGTTCAGCAGGGTTTAGTTTTAAGAATTTTTAATATTATTTCATGTTATATTATGACCTTCATGCCATGACGTTGACATTACGTTTCACGAAGCTTGTTGGACTACTGCTTTGTCGCAAAATACATTCGAGTCGCAAATCTACCGGGAACATTACTATTATGCGGTATCCATTCTAGGCCATCACTAGTGATATAGTATATATCAGGATTTTCTGGAATAGTATCAATTACATCTGTACTTTCTTCATATTCCTCAAAGTCACTTTCGCTTAATCTTATGTCTTCATCGGAATTTAAATTAAAGCAAGACAAATAACCACCATTCGATTCATTCTCAGAAAGTTCTCGCAACAAATTAGCAAGTTCATCAGAGATTAGACCTTTTCTATGAGTCCTCGTTTCATGATGTCTGCCCGGCACAGGGTTCGAAAACTGAATGATTTTTGTTATGAGCAGATCCTATGTAGAGCGAAACACTTAGACACAACGATTTTAGTAACTGACTCATTTCCGCTGTGAACTCAATAAGACTGTATTCAAGGTCAAATAAATGTACATTACTTCCGAAAGTTTGTCTTACTAATGGCATCTGCTTAGTGAACTATCTTTCGCTGAACGACAGCAATCAAAATGATAAATTGTTTTGGTGTCGAAAGGACAACAGCGGACGTTCTAGGTATATTTAGTTGTAAATTCTCTCCTAATTAACTTAGAACCAGAAAACTATTTCTATGTAATCACAATGGAAAATGATTAAAAGTCATGAAAATTTTTCAAATTCCCTGCAAAAATGCTGAAAGAAGAACAAACTAAACAGGCTCCAGTGTCCAATCGACACCGACGGACGTTCTAGTGATATAGCTACACGAGGGCAATTTTAACCCTTTATCTCTACCGACGGTACTTATAAGTACCACTCACTTTAAAATGACATAGAATTACTAATTTTACGAATATTCTGACAATACAGCAGGAATATTCTTTGAAATCCACTCTTCCAAGATATATGGTAGCACGGGTTCTATGATAAGTATTTTAGCGGGAAAGGTGAATCGTTTTAGAGCAGAAATTGCGTTTTAAGCTGACGGTGTTTTCAGCGGATTGCAAAGATTGCCATTTTTGTGCAGAAAAAACAGTTAATGTCAAAATGAAAGTGCTTTTTTTTGTATGTTAATGAGGACATAAGAAAATGATTTAACTCTTTATTTTAGGTAAACAGTGTATATAATTAATTTTGCAGTGGAATATCTTTAATTAATGAATTAGCTCTAACGGATTAAATTTCTCAAAGATGAATATTTTTTGTTTATGTATATCCCTTAATTTTTTTTTTTCAATGTAATGATCCAAAAAAAATATTGCATGAAAAAAACTGCAGTAAATTATAATGCGGTAGATAATGGGTTAAACCACGGTCAAGTGACAAGGACAACACCTGAGCTTCTAACTTCTACAACACACCGACGGAAGGATGTTTGAACCACGACAGATTTAATGTGCATCTGCTTCCTCTGCGGGTCTTCAGCAGCACCAGGGCCATTCATCGGCCACGAGTCCGTGACCTTGGTTACTAGGCTACAGCAGCCATATTATAAAAATTAGACTTTAAACTTAAAATTAATATATTTAGAGTTAGAGAGAGTTTCGTTAAATTGAATTATAAAATTATTAAAGTTTATAGAGTTCAGAGTAAATTAATTATGTAATACAACTTAAATTGTATATTTTTAATAAATTCTCTTGGAGGTTTAAATTATTAAAAATAAATTTATATTCAGTTCGTTGATAAGTCTTTGAGAGACGGAGGTGCAAAAACAGATCAATCGGATTTCCCCCATCAACTCAAATTATGTCATCCTGCAGCGAAAGGCAATTTTTCAGAACGAAAAGTTGAATCCACGAGTAAAATAAGGCAGACCCTTTAATTTATGTGAATCGACCAAGAGTATTCTCCACGGTCCAGACTCTCTATTAAATTTTTTTTAAAAAGTCGACAAAACAAAGTTTTTGATTAGTAAAACTATTTGAATAACTTAATTTACAACAACAGCTAAACAATTTAAATTAAAAAGAAAAAAAAATGTACCTAATTTTGCTTAAAAGACGTTGAACTTTCCATACTAATTTATCCATGATTCACATGATCATAATGTTACATAAGAAAAAAGGTATCCGCATAGAGTTTCAGTATAATCTAGGTACTAATAACTCAGTTTAAAATTTCATTAGAGAAACATTGCACTAAATTTCGATGGCAATTGATTCTATAATTTTGAGTTGTGATCACATAAGCTGGCATGTTAGTCCTAATTTCCACATTGCGCTCACTTGTGTGATAAGAATAGAAACAGGTTTAAAGTGAATCGGTTTTTAAAGTGAATTACATTACTAAGCAATCTAAGAAATGTAAGCATTAATGCTCGTTTATACTAATTTAATAAAAAGATAACTTTCAAGTCGATGAATTTATTGTTTCAATTTTTCCGAGTTTCGAACTCATCCCCTAAAACCGATTGAAACCTTTATCCTCATTCTTGACAATCTAGAACTTTGAATCAAAACCGATGAGATAAAAATGAGTTGTAGAAGAAAGCACAGCATATATTGTCTATTAAAATTGTGTCAGTAATACAAATTAAGGTTTTGGTCTACGAAAATCAAATTGAATTTTTGAATCAAAATGTGTTATTGTTATTTAAAGTGTTATGTGAGTTAAATAATGCTAGAATATTAGAATCAAATTTATATAACTTTGAGTGGTCTCTCCCGTTACGGAGAGGACTCAAATGAATCTAAGTGAAATAAAATACTCTCTTCAGCCTTTACCGAACTATTTTTTCTAGTGATAGAACATTAAAATAAAGCCCAGTACCTGAGTGGTAGCGTTTCGCGCTTCCACGCCCCAGGACCAGGGTTTAATTCCTGGGCTGGGCAAGGTCAACTCAGCCTTTCATCCCTCCAGTGGGTCGATAAATGAATACCAGATTTACTTGGAAACTAAACAAAGAGGGGTTCGAGTCAGACTGACCACCTACCAGAACTTCTGCTTGTGCACCTCAGCGCCTAAGGTCATGAAAACTGAGATGGGCACAGTAGGCCTTGGCCCTCTTGGGTTTTGTTGCGCCACTGAGTTTAGTTCAGTTAGTACATTAAAATATTTTTTGGGGTGAGATTGATTTAAGAAAAGGATTTCACATTTTGCTTATTAGGTAAAATTATTTTGATTTTTAAGAACCCTTTGTTTAGAGGGAATATATTTAGCACAACCCACTGTGTTCTAATGAAATGCATTTCTATACCTTTTGCTCCCTGTTTCTCCCCACACGAACTTTCTAAAATATATTTTGAAAATACTTCAACCTTCGAAAAGAATAATGAAGTAGAAATATTTTATATTCTTAGATGAGACGATGATGAAATTCAGAATTACTACACATTAATTCTCAAGAAATTTATGAAAACATAGTAAGCACAACAAATTTATGAAATATGTTTGGATATACTACAATATGTTAGATGAATTGTAAATTAGACAAATGAAGGTGACTGATGTAGAGATTAGATTGATGAATTTGGTGATAAGTGTACTTTGCACAGCCTGATAAAGGGTTGATCTACCCAGCTTTAAATGTCTAGAAATTTATCTGGCTTAGAAAATTTGAAGATTTTAAAAGTTATTTTTGGAGGGTATAAGTACTTTTATACTAATATTATTTTTATAAATTTATCTCAAAACTACAGAGCTTTAAACATTTTTTTCCCAATTTTTTTTAAAAATTAAATATATTTTAATATCTTACATCAAACCATACTATTTAAAACCTTTAAGTTAAATTTTAATCAGTAATTTTTCAATATAATTTCCTTCTTTGTTTCTATATCTAAAATTAGGAGTTAAAGAAAGGTAACATAAAACTATTAGCCTTTAAAGTACAGTGAAACCAAACCGAACTAATTGCTTAAATGGTTTCTACCCAGCTAAACGATTCAAGTTCGATGCAATTAAGTTTTCCAATCGCTTGGAGAAAAAGACAGTTTTCGTGTAAAGGAAATCAATAACCATTGAATCAAGTGAAATCTATCTTATTTTTCAAGAAAAGTGTCAATGTTTTTTGGAACTAATCCTTCTCACACATTGTAGCTATGATACTACATTTCCTTTGTATAACGTCATTTGTGAATTTGTATTTATTAGCGTCTTATGCAACACAAGGGACGAACCTTGTAATTTTGAATCACGTCCAATGATGAAGACGATACCTGAGCTGGCTCCTCCTTTCCCACCACTTCAAACGGGAGAGCTACGACAGATTTCATGTGCATTAACCCTCTACATGGTGGATTTCCTTTGACACTAGGGCTCGAACTCATGACACTCCGACCACGAGCTCATGACCATAGCCCCTAGGCTACCGTGGACACTAAAGTGGAATGGAAGACTGATTAAAACAGTTTTTACAGATTTAGCATAATCTGCAACATGCAGTAGACTAATCATTATTATGCATCTATTTTTCAATAATTTCTATCTTTTTTTAATGGACATATTAACTGTTGGATGACTTTTGTGTAATTCAATACAATCACGTAGATTCGTAGAGATTAATAATTAGGGATTCGGTGACTACATTTAGAGATCCTATAAATAAAATATGATTGAGACGAACAACCTGCGTAGAGTAAAATAGATGCTCAATATTATCAATATTATTACTTGACCTTTCGAACGCAGTGCTGGAGCCTGAAGTACGACAGCTGTGAACAGAGGTATATAGCTGACCAGCTCGGCAACATTCATTCATACATTCATATCAGAGCGGAAAGCAGAAATCTGTCACTTCTCTGGAAAGTTAGTCACAAAATCTTTTTTATTTGTAATGGTTTTTGTGCGAAGTGAGTGAGAGTTATATTAACGTAACACTATAGAGCAACACGATTTAAGTTTTGAGAGAAGATACAATAAATGGCTTTCAAAGTATGTTACCATAGCGATGCTATTAAGATTATTTCTGTTCATCGGGTTTAAACATATTCATAAAAAAAATAATTAAAAAACATCTTGCACATTAACTAGGTTTTATAGTCTAGCATGTGAAAGTTGGAGCTCAAGGATTTATCAGCTCAAGTGTTATCCTTGTCACTTGACCATGTAATAGATTTGTCTATTACTTCGCCAATAAACCTTGTTCAGCTTTAGAACAACGCTGACTCTAACCTACTAACCATTTTTCCGGGGCTCTAAGTTTTCCGGAGGGGGGTAGTGTTTATAGATCGTATAAAAGAGAAAGTTTTTTACCTCTTTTACCGATCAGAGCCACGTAGTTTCAGCAACAGAATATATAAATAGCTCTTAAGCTTTGTATACATTATTCTAATTTTCAAAAGTGATAAAATTCATAAGAAACATTCATTTTAAGATTGAAAACTGAAATTTATGTTGAGAAACAAATTTGACGAAAGGTACTAAGCACACTAGTTTAAAATTAGCCATTTCATGTGACAATCTGGAGTGTATATTTTAATTTGTGTGTAACAATTATACATAATTTTAATGTGTTATTTTTGTTGTTTGGATACCACAAAACTCGGAAGCATATATTTGCAGTCAGTTGCGTATCGGAGAGAGTATTAGGTTACCACTCCGCAAAGTCAGGTTTTGAATTAAATATTTTATAAATTGGTTATAAATACGTACTTGATGTCAATCAGGCTTTGCCCCTCTCCCGCGATGTGGGGGCGTACATTACACCTTCTGTTAGTAGCACTTATTACTCTAACATTGAACAAATTCTCTAATTGTGTACTGGATTACTTCTAAAAATTCATTATTTGTATATATATATATATTTAATTAAACGGTACATGATAGTATCATGATGAAGCACATTTAAATTATTCTAATATAATGATTAAAATGAGGATTTTTTCATAAAATATACATTCGAAGCCAAATGAAATTCTTGAAATTTGTTAAAATGAAAGAAAAAAAGACTGAAGATTAAAAAATGAAAAGCAATATTTTTATTCAGTGAAAACTCTAGAAAAAGAAAAGGCTAATTGAATTTTCTAGTAGCTTGCATCCCATAATTCAGACTAATAACAGTTAAAATCATCTAATTTATGAATTTTTTATAAATATAATTATCATTGTAGCATAAAAATTTCAACCGTTTAATATTAATATAATATAAGCCACTATTATTTTTTACTTCACAATTAGATATATGATTTTTATCCGAACTACACTTAATATGTGCAAGGACTATCCAAAGTAAATATGTTGAAAATAATTAAAACTGTGGCAAAATTTATTGAAATTCAAAATACTTAAAATCGCAGCATTTAATGTCTAATATATTTATTAAGCAACAAAGTTTATTAATTGTTTTTCAGTAAATATTTATTTTAGAAATTGCTGTCGTCCAAAGAGTTATAAAAAATATTTCTGAGCAACAACAGTTGGAAAAAGTTATAAAGATATAACAGCAATTATATTAATTGCTCCTACTTACTTAAAGTTCTTTTTAATGAAAAGCATTGATTTAGTATGTATTTTTGTTACGAATTTCTTTTCAGACCTTGGTTTGCCTTTATTAGTATACATGAAGCTTTCCTTTTTTAATACGTTTCATTGACTTAAGGATGATAAGAAAATAATTAATTGCAATACATTCAGAAAATAATTTATGTATACATGTATTAACTCTTCTTATATGTATATTTATGCAGAAGGTCGTTCGCACTTTACGGAAACGATTTTGTGATTTATATTCTCGTTCACATTTTCAGATAAAACTTTGGTAACTTCAGAATAATCGTCTGCTAATTTTTTCTTTTGATTAGAATGCAAAATAAAATATTTATTTTGAAAATGGCTCTAAAATTGATAGATGCTTCAATGGTTACGTAACTGCGCTTTTTGAGAAGAAATATTTCTATCAACAAATCATAAAGAAGTGTAAAAATCTCAGTTATTGCATTTCAAATAAAGGTATTTATAGTGTACTGTGAATTTGAAAGGGAAAAAATGTCTAGATGAAATTAAAATTAACGAAATCTCATCCTAAGACTGTTAGAACGCAAGGCATCTCTCATGAAAGTTTAGTCTCTCATCCTAAAGGAAAATTCGCCAACATTGCATCAAAACCAGGAATGTCTTCCAGGTCAAATCATTCATAAGAATTTAAAATTAAAAAAGATGTTTAAACCTGCTTTTTTGCCAAAACATATTACTGAAAAAAAATTGTAGAAAGTTATATGAAAAGTACCTAGCTGCTAAAAAATGGAAATTTGTAGTAACAATCGATGAAGAACGGGTATATTTATATATAAGGTATCCGACTACGTTCGGAAGCATGATTAAAAAAAAAACAACGTATAAATAGATAATTTTCATGATATTTAATGTCAATCAGATTAGAATACATCCATAAAATTGTTTTAAGGACATTTTGACAAAAAAAAAATTATTTAAATACAATATTTTGGCAAAAAATTAACTTAGAATAATCTTTTTTCCAAAATGTTCACCTTTTGTGAAAAATGCTTCTATTATAATAATATTTTGCCTGTATATAGCTCAGACCTCTGTACAGAGGCTCAACTAAAATGTTTGAAAAATTCACATTATTTTCAGAGTTACCACTCATTGAAATATAATTATTGGCGTTTTTTTCTTAAAATTGCTCCCCTCTGTTGTCGTAAAATAGTGATAAACCCGATTCTAAGTTATATATTTCAAAAATTCTAGTTGAGCCTCTGTAGAGAGGTCTTAGCTATATACAGGCAAAATATTATTATATAATAGAAGCATTTTTCACAAAAGGAGAACATTTTGAAAAAGATTATTCTAAGTTATTTTTTTGCCAAAATATTGTATTTAAATAATTTTTTTTGTCAAAATGTCCTTAAAACAATTTTATACATGTATTCTAATCTAAGTGACACTAAATATCATGAAAATTATCCATTTATGCGCTTTTGCAAAATCATGGTTCCGAACGTAGTCGGATACCTTAAGTGACTGCAATAAGAGAAGATCAATTTTCTATTGCTCAACTGACGGAATGACCGCACGAAATGGCTTCTTCAGAGTACAGAAAAGTTCCTAAAGGGATTCATGAGAGTTGCAGGATTATGTTACAATGGGAAATAAAAAATCAAAAAAAAAAAAAAAAAAAATCTCAAATAAAGCCAAAATTAATTCACTCATCTATCAGCAGAATATCTTAGAACTAATTTTTGAAGAAGAAATTCCAGCCTTATACGGAAAGGACATTGATAAAGGTGAGCTTCATATGGACAAAGCCTCTAATCCCACGTCCAAGTCAACTGTCACTTATTCAGCAAAGAAAGAATCAGAAACAGGAAATGTACCCCATTTGATGAAATAAATGTAAAGAACACTTCTCCAATGGACTTTTGTGCTTTCGGTTTATTAAAACGAGTCTTAGGAAAACGGCATCCAAGAACAGTGAACGGACTTTGGAAAACGATTCAAGAGGAATAGAGTAAAGGCATGACAGTAGAAAGAAAATTTTACTTGCATGGGAAATTCGAGCTAGAACTATTGTCAAAAATCATAGCTATCAGACAGAAGCAAATACTCACTAAAAGTACGGCATTTATAGATAAAAATCAATTATTAAAATCGTTTCCATAAAGGGTGAACGACCTTCTGTACACCCAGCTCTTTTTTTACACGATTTTGAGATAACACTGTACACGATTTAAGGGATCTTTTTTTACACATTTTTTTTGTTCTAACACAAATCTCAAAGGAAAAAAAAAAAAAAAAAAAAAAGAATTTGTGCCTTTTGTATGAAAATGATGTGATCGAGAATTTATGACAGTATGATAAAATAAGGAAGTCGATAAAGACGAAGTTGAGTGGCCGCGGTAGCCGAGTGGTATGGGTATCGGATCGTGGCTTGCCTTGTCACTAGTTCGAGCCCAGTACCACTAAAGACCCGCCGTGTAGGGCAGCGATGCACGTTAAATCTGTCGATAGCTGAAACGTCCTCCCGTTGGTGTGGTGTGGTAGTTAGGAAAGGGGGGTGCCAGCTCAGGTGTCGTCCACGTCACTTGACCATGGTTCAAAATTACGTGGTCCGTCGCCAAAAGCCCTCGTGTAGCTGAACAGTGCGACGTTAATATTCAATCAATCAATCAAAGACGAAGGTGAAGTTCAGCTATTTACTGTAGATTTAATTCATGGGGGGAGGGGGGTTGAAATTTTCTTACTCGTGATGCTGACATAGAGAGCATGCATCAAAATTTCAACGTAATCATAAGTTTTGTGTAGTAGGATATTAAGCATTATACAAGCAACTAGAGAAACCAAAAAAAAAAAGCCGTTAATAACAGACCTTGTATCTTTGTACTGATAATAGCATTTTTGATCCAGCTCGTAATAAACGTGCACCCTTGTTATCGAGTAGCGATGAATAGTTGTTAGTTAATTTTATTCCTAATTTCAGTTTGAATTTTTATATGTTGTATGTACTTATAGGTTGATTTTTCACTGTACACTAGTTTTAATTTTTTTTGTAATAAAATGAATTGTGTGTGTGTGTGTTTGTTTTACAAATATCTAACATGGGTTTTAGTATTTCTCTTTTGCATGGTTTTCGAGAAAATATTTAGAGATTTTTCATCTTACATAATTTTTTTTTTAAAAACTGCAACATATTCCCAAATTTACCATATGTTGCATGTATTTTTTTACACGATTTTTTTGCATAGTTTTCTAAGTAACGTATCTGCGCGTATAAAAAGAGTTGAAACTTATCGAAAAATACTTTTCATTTATTCATTCTTCTCAACGATGCGAACCAATGTCAGATGCTATGATTTTGAGTTGGATTGTTTATTCGTTTCAATAACTGCTAAATCATTATCTTTTAGTTTAGGTTTTGAACGGTGTGTACGCCCAATGACCATTAAAGGAAATCAAATGGGATTGGAATTTGAAAGTTGGGTGATGTTTTTTGAGAAAGTACTAGCTGTTTATTATACGAGAATATGTACGGTGGGAAAACAAATATTAAACGAGAAATATAGAATTTTGCTGAAGTTATAATTTAATTATTCTTATATATATATGATTTGTGGTGTAACTAGTAATGAGTTAGCGGACCACCTAGCAAAAAAAGGAGCTTCCATTTAACAGACACCAAGGAAAGGACCCTTTTACCAGTGCAAAGCGTATTATTAGGAAAAATATAAGTGATCTCACTTAAATTCAATAGGAGAGAAATTTCAATAAGATCTCTGGAGGAATAATAAAAATCTTCCCATGTGGCCAAGACGTAAAGTAGTTGCCGATTTTCGTCTGGCTACTGGACTCGACTGCCTCCTCGAGCATCGTCATTGAATTCATGTTGCACAGGCACCTTTCTGCAAGCTGTGTGATATTTGGGAGGGCATGGATGCTGACTACATTCGTCGCTGCTCAGAGCACTAAAGGGCTCCTCTTTGTGTGATCTTTATTAGCAAGCTAGGAACTTATTGGTTTCATAGACTTTTCTCGCCACTTTGTTATTTCCTACTTTGTTTTGTCTGTTTTTGTTCCTACCCCTTTGTGGTTTTGTAACCCTGGCAATTGGAAATGAAAACAATATGATTTTTGCAGGAGACATATTTAATATTAATCATTCTTTTGTCTTATGATATTTACATATATAGTAAATGAAATTGACTAAAATTGGCTAAAATTATTGGAATAACTAGAATTTTATATCTAAAAATTAAATGAAGTTTAAAATTATTTAATTCATATAAAGGAAAACTTTAGATTCATTGCTGTTAAATAATACTAATACGAATAGCGTTTCTTATTTTAATTTTGAAAACTCGCCTTAAATTCGAATTTGCAAATATAGTAGTTCCGAGAAATCAGCTTAATATGGACCAAAGGGGTGGCTGAGTTAATGAAAATACCGGGTTATCGAGAATGCGATTAAAAAAGAATAATCACTAGTGTTTCCTCATAAAATATTGTACTTCACATGCATGTATTGTTTGTTTGAGAATACAACAGAAAATAAATTGTCCAAATATAAAATTTTGCTTTAAACAAAGGAAAATTACGTATTTCATGAAGACATAGAACATTTACTGTATGAAAAAGAAAATTAATAAATGTATAGTATACAGTCATTTACCTGATCAGACACACCTCAGGAAAATACTTTATGAAACTTAAGTAGCCGAATTTGTGTAAAAACTGGCTACTTTTTTAAAGAAATGCATAATACCCTATCATCTTCTGTACAGTACTCTGCGTTTTGCTACTTCAGCATGAAGACGACGAAAGAATAGTAAGCTCATTACCAACGCACCTTGTTCAAAATACAGTCCCTCACTATGTGATATTTTAGGAGTTTGTACAGTGTCCTCAACATTAACGTTTCCGGCCTAGTTTAGAAATATTAAAGACAATTTTTAACTTGAGGTGTTTAATAGCTCATATAACAACTTTTTTTTTTTTAAAAAAAAAGCAGATATATTGCTCGATAAAGAAACTTATAAAAATATATATATAAACTGCATTTTCTGTTACATTGAATAAATCTTGTCCTACATGGTTTCGTCATAAAAAGTTAAGAAATTGTTCAAAATATGTAACAAATGGGAATAATTACAGAATTAATTAATTTTAAGAGTATCTTTTAACATCAAAGAATAATTTTAGAAATTTAATTTTTTATGCCAAAAAAAAAAAAAAAAAATTGTTATTATAGACTTATGTAATAGACTTTTCAAAAAAATAAAAAGTTCCCTCTCATAAATGTCTATAGTTAACATTTATCTTACTATATAGTGTTCATTTAATTGTTTAGAAAGTGAGACCATTCTTTTAGGCTTAGAATTTTGATATGTAAGTGTAATTAAGATATGTAAGTCTTTTTTTTCTGCAAAGCGCAGAAATTAAACAGGACAAATTAAAAAGAAATTGAAATATGTTACCTTAAAATGGATATTTTAAAGCTTTCTCTAATATTTTCGTATATACTATTCGTAATGGATACTAAAGTCGCATTATTAAACTATAAAGGCAATAATACTTTACTCCTTTATATAGAATAGCTTTTTCTATATCTATATTTACTAAACCCTGTTTTACAAAAAAGTATTCATATTTTTTAAAATTTTTATCATTAAACAAATTATGGCAAACAATTTTAAAATAATATATGAAAAGGAATTTTTTTTAAATATTAAAAAAAAAACATTTGATTAAAATTAAGACATGTATTTTTTAAACATGTTTTTAATTTTCACCATAAAAATGAAATAGGCTAAATTAATGACGAGGAGGAACAAATTAATTAAAAAAAATAATAACGCATAATTTCGTTCGAATAGTTAATTATGTTAATTAAAATCATTATTAAATGCATTAATATTAAAATCTATTTTTTTTCTTCAAGTCTTAAGTTATAACTCGTTTCATTTTCAGGAAACAGTTTTCACGTAATTCACTAACGAGCTCCTGTTTCTTTCTTTCTTATTTTTTTCATCGACTGCACACTTACTTATCATTATATAAGATTTTAAAAATTGTAGCGGGGTAATGTGCTAGAAGAAAATACTGTGAATGTTTTGATGAAAGAAGCATAGTTATAGTCTTAAAATTTAAATTAAGGATGTTATGTGAAAAATATTATAAATTCATTTTAAGCTAAAAAAGTTCAACACATTAGTATTTTTATTAAAACGCAAGCAAGGCTTTAGAAATAATAATATGTATATCATTATCATATAAAAATAGCTTGTTTTAATCTTATCATTTTTGTATTTAACAACACTTATAAAATTTTTCTTGTTTTTA
Source organism: Trichonephila inaurata madagascariensis (assembly GCA_019973955.1). Lineage (NCBI taxonomy): Eukaryota > Metazoa > Arthropoda > Arachnida > Araneae > Nephilidae > Trichonephila > Trichonephila inaurata. The sequence continues at coordinate 617,438 of BMAV01017082.1, read as the reverse complement.
ATTCATACATTTTTTTAAGGTTTAATGCACTCTTCGATAACATATGTTAATCTTTGTGTATACTCATACGTGGGTTTCTGTGCAAATAATTAAAAACAAAGAAACTAAAAAATCTAAACATCTAAATAATGACGTTTTTTGAAAGCCCCAAGCATTTGTTTGCGTTTTTTATTTCATTTATGAGGCATGTTTATGTAATTACTTTAAAAAGCTTTGAAGTCTTCAATTTTTTTCTCATTTGCCGAATAGGTAAAAACATCATAATTAACATAACTTTCAAAAAATAAAATGCCATATGGTATTAGATTATATATAAAGCTCCTTTACCAAGCATTCTTTAGAGGTTTAAGAATAACTAAGAAATCATTAGATATTTTCTTAAAAGAAATTTCATTTTGTATAAAATAAATGCCGTTCTAGCTTACTTTCAAATTCAGTTAGTGTTATAATGTGTTTGAAATCCTTTGAATAAAATCGAATACTAAGTATAGAATCAAGTACTCTTTCATAGAATAAAATATTTTGAAGAGTTCTCTTTTTATATTGTGTCTATTATTCATTATATGTTAAAAAAGTAGGAGACTTTAAATTATTGTTGGTGGTTTGTTGATAAAGTTTTTAGATTGAGATAAAGTTATGCTTTGACTATGCATTTCATCTTCGTTCCAGATACACATAAAAACTATTCATCTATACGTCAGAAAGTACTCATTTTTGAATTATTTAATTTATTTTTTGCAAGTGTAAATATTTAGTTCTGACTATTCAAGTTTTGTAAAATATAAATGGAATTTATGTCAAGGGCGTTTTCTAATGCATGCTAATGAAATTTAATAATTTATGAAGATCATCAATTTCATATGTTTTGTTATCTTTATCCAATTTATTTCGTTCTAAGTGATGATTGATAATGTTTTATAAAGAATAAGATACATCAATGTATTCGTGCGAGTCAAACTAGTCATTAATTTAAAATGTTGATGTTTAATATTATAAGAGTAATGAATGAGTATGTATATTTTTTCAAACTTAAAATGCATGGCATAAGATTGTGGATTGCTCTCTAATTGCATATGATATTCAAACCTTAATTACCTATTTCATGAGCTTAGAATAAATTAAGCCTCTCAAGTGTTTGTCTACTGTAAGTATTATTACTTTACGACTTTCCATCTGTATTACTCCATGTTTTTCTTCTAAGATTGGGTTCAAATGAAATGTTTTTGCGTTCCGGAAGAGGGAAAATTCCGGAAGACCTGGAACAAAAATGTGAGTTACATTTCGTGAGCGGAATCTGGAGAAGAGAACAGTTGTCACGAAATATTGTGTTCTCATGTTTGGCACGCCTACTCTAGTCTCATACATAGTACTTCCTTCTTCAAAAATGCTAAGATTTCTACTAGAAAGTCCTTTGCGAATGTTTTTGGAATTCTCATAAAACTCGAAAAGTATGTGCGGTAACAGAAATTCCAAAAATTCTGTTTGTTTTTAAGTCCTATATAAATTCAGAAATTTTTTTTCATTAAAGTAAACTGAACGATAAATGAGAAAATCGAAAAATAATAAAATTGTGTTTTTTGTGTGTTGTTTGGGTGTAATTTTTAAAAATAATCTTAGTTTTCTCGAAATAGGATGTTTTATTAGCATTGCGTCTCTGAAATGACGAAAAAGAATAATTCTTCGTTACAAATTTCAAGATCCAAAAAACAAACAATGAGCAATGATTTTACTATTTGAAAAATACTTGATTAATCAAAATCTGAAAAATATTTAATGTGAATTACTTAATAATATTTATTTAATATGTTTTGTTTCATACAAAGTCCTAATAAGTTAATTTCTCTTTATTAATGACTATATTGTTTTGCATTATTTTTAAAAACAAGAAAAATTTGTTAGTTGGAGAGCTGAAATTCGTATTTTAAGAATTATTGGTAACAAATAAACTAATTAGCGTAAGGAATAATGGGGCTATGAAGGTTAGGGGTTTCCTCTTGAATTGGCAATAAATGAGCTTAACAATAGTATTATAATTATATAAGAATAACATTTAAGTAATATGTTATATAAAATAATTTAACTACCATTTAATCAATTTGTTTATTTCTACACGAATTCTGGCTCTACATCTTTTTAAGTGATCGTTTGATGAGTCGTGAGTAGCTACTTAAATTTATTTCTTGTACCGCTTCATCAATCCTTTTGTGTAATTCAATAACGTTTTCGATTGATTTAAAAGTAGTTAGAGGAAGAACACTTTGAACATTTAATTTATTAAAGTATTACAAAAATGTTTTCCATTTTACTTTTGAATTCATTGCTTGTAAAATTCTAGAATTTAGGGTCGCAATATCTAATGAGGTGTTGGAGGGTGTCAACAGAGGTGTTTTGAAAATGATGTTTTGTAAATAAAAAAAAAAAAATAGCTATTATTGTTTATGGAAAGAAAAGATCAAGTGTTGCACCATTTTAGAATCTTAACTAAATATACATTTTTTTAAAACTTTGCCTAGGATTGCATGCAATATTTTTCTTTTTATGGAGAGTCAAAGTTAGGTGACATTATTTTCCCGAACTAACTCAAAATTAATTTAATTTTAACTAAATCAGCTACTTCGTTTACTCAATTTGTTATTGTGATTGATAGCACGGCTATGTAAGATGATGTTATTAAAGAAACAGTTTGTATAAAATTGCGAAATGTGGGCGATGGAGGATATCATTTTTCCACGTTTTTAAAAATATGCTTATCATCAATTAATCAAGTGATACAGATTTTTTTTCCCTCCAGAACTGATATGACATTGCACTCATTCCCTCCGTACCCGCTTGACGTAGAGTTTCGGAACATCCTGTATGTATGTTCATACTTAATATCTTTAAAATATGTGCAGAATTTTTGAAGATAATAAAATTTAAAAAAGATTAATAAAATTTTGAAAAAAAGTGCATGTGATATACCATTCTTCTTTTTTTCTTCGGATTTTTCTTTTTTAATTGATTTTCAGGTTACTTCGTATCTTTTTTACTACTTTTAGAAAAACACAAATATCAACAATTCCGTTTTATTTGATTACTATACAGCGTTACTGCGTTAATAATGCTCTAGAAGTAATGTAAAGAAATTATTCGAGCTGAAGCATTTTAGACGAGGAGTTGGATGTGCGATGGATTTTTTTCATCAGTCTCTGGTACCTTTTTAATTTTTAATTGCAACCGAGTTTTAATATTGTAAGTCTTAAATGGAAGTGGATTTAACCAAAAATTAACTTTCTTCTAACAATCAGATGCATAAAGATAATGATCAAATATGTTGCTGTCTATAATTTAAGCATTAGTTTTTTTAGTATTTTTAACGATTTAAAAGATCATTCAATCAAGTTTTTTTTCCCTTGTGAATTTCTATGAGCTTAATCTTTTATTGGAAAAAACAGATAGTAAATAAATACATCTCCTTATTAACTTTCATGCATTCAGTTTAAATAAAAAATACTTGAAAGTTTATATCGATGATCTTTTTTATTGAAGAATCAATAAAAAGTCGTTTCAAGTTACTTTTCCCAAGATCTCTCTCAGTTTTTCTAAAAGTAATACTTTTTGAGGAAACACATTCTGTTAAACACATACGGGACATTTTAGTTTGGAATTTATAAAGCAATACCACACCTGCATCTTCAAAAAAGAGAATAACTTAATGTTCGACGTTAAAGATAACGATGGTTCGCAAGTGCTGTTCAGCACTAAAACACCGATTTCTGTATAAGCAGGCAAATTTTTCTTTAACATTTGAACGAACAGTAATGCTTTCTATTTTTTCACTTTTCTTGTATTTCTTATTTCAAAAACAGGCTGTTGGACTGTTTCCTTATATGCTCAATAGCGTTCATACATTATTAAAAGCATCAGATATAAAAAATCTCATAAATTCTGATAATGGTAAAGCTAAAGAATACGATTCTGAGGAATAGAATAATAAGCAATTTTAGAATCTTAGATAAGAATTTATTTAATATTTGAACATTTTGCTAATGTTTTAATGATAAATAAAAACATAATCATATTTTATCAAGTTAAAAATGAAGAAAATGAGCTTTATTTTAAAATTTTATAATTTTCCAGAAAAATGAAAATTGGCTTTCTTAAATTTTTAATAGTAATTAGTAAAAAGTCATTACCTTAAAAAAGAATACGATGATGTATTTTTATTGTTTCTGAGGTGTTTTTATTACAGATTTTAAAAATTAAAATATTTGAAATAACTATCAAAAGTTAGAAAAATTAGTTTAATTAATTTTATTTTTCATTTTTGGATTAATTCTAATCAAACTCAAGGGAAGTAAAAGTCTCTCATTTTTTTAATATTATTCAAATATTTTTGGCTTAAAATGCAGCTCAAGACACAAATGTTTTAAGGTTTTTAAGAAAATGTGTTCTATTCTATAAGTGTGCATGTTTATAACTATGCCAATAAGATATTTGTTGAAAAGTTACCATATACAAAACGAAATAGTTTCAGCAATTTTAAAGCAGTCGGTTTGAAACCGAATTAAAGAGAAATATACCAACATATATTTATACAAATATGCCAAAAGATCACGCGCGTTCTGTTATCTATGTTCCCAATGAACAGAAAAAGAAAAAAAAAAAAGAATTTCCAGGAAATGTTAATATTTCAGACGCCACGACAAATGAAATTTAAGGAAAAATTCCTCGTTACTATCTGTAGTTCCAACTGGACTCGGTGAAAAAAAAAACAGAAACAAGCAAGTCTTTGCAAACAACATCAGCATTGTTTGCTCAGTTGGAAATGGAAGTAGAGAACCCAAGAGATTCCTGTCACTTTTCCGTGATTGTATTGGAGGATAAATGGTTTGAAGATGTGACATGCATAAGTTGGTCGGTTACAAGAACAGCACAATAGCTTACGTTCTCTGTAATTTAATAGTAGAAAGTGTACAACAGAGAAATGCTAGTATTGATGGAAGACAAGTATTTCAAAACCTTTTTTAATAGTATAAATAGATAGGTATAGATAAGGCTTATGAAAACTTTTGTTCCCATAAAATCCGTAATGAAGTAGTTCAGATAAAAGATCTGTAGAGAAATTTTAAAAAAAAAATTGTTATTGGGAGATATTTGAAAGATAATTTTACTTTTATAGGTTACAGAAATCTGAAGTTGAGAAAAGTATTTTTTAGAAATTAATTAGTTTCATAGAAAGAGATATGATTCCACAAAAAGGTATTTAAAGTGAAAGTATGCAAAAAGAAATGAATTTACTTAATTTAAATATACTCTTCTTTGGTCTAAGTATAAAATAATACTTTCTGAATGATAATTATACAGTTATTAACCACATATAATAAATAATTACGTTTTATTTTGAAATATTTTCTTAACAAAATACAAGAAAATATTGCTTTGTGTTTTCTTTCTCTTACTTCTATTTTGCGTGTGTGTTTCATATGTGCATGATAATTAGTTTTTATCTATCAAATTAATGAACAAAATATCAAAACATAATTTAATTTTTAAAGCATACACATATCTGAATAAAATTCCAATTAATGATGACTTATTAAAGTAGAAATCTTCACAAATTTTAGCTTGAATGTATCAAGTTCTCAATTATTTGCGCATACAATTTCATTTACCATAAGTAATAAGCCTTTAAGGAATAGATTATTTTTACGTTGTATATTAAAATTTAACATGATTTTTCTTATCTAATGTTAAACACACAATACTGTTTAATGTAATGCAGATTATTTTAAATATATGCATTAAAGTTACAACAAAAGCATACTGATAGTCAGAACAGACATTTAAATCCAACAAAATGTTACTTAAGTGTATAAATTTTGATGAAAATAATTACACAGTTTCCAGCGTTTTTTTCGGCATGAAACAACGGAAATATGATCTTATTAAGATAAACTTCTTTGCTTGAATTAGCTTTGTTAACTTTGCATAGAGTTTTTAACTTAGAAATTATGAACAAACGGATTATGGCTTTGAAATTTTTTATTCTTTATGTTTAATTCAGAGCAGAAAATTTATTTTGGATAGAAATTTAAATAAAATACTTTGTGTCTAGACGATATTACCAAAGTATCTCCTCTATTCTGCATAAATGCGCTGATTTATCTTTTATAAATTCTAAAGGTAAGCTAAAGTAAGCTTAACTTAATTACATATTAAATTAATTACATATTTCACACGTTATTTATTTTGTTTTTATTTTTTTATCACTACGGATTTTCAGATCAGGTAAATATTATGTAATATTCTGCGAAAGTTTTTTTTTTTTTTTTTTTTTTTTTGTATTTGCAGTACATTTAGAGTGTGTAGTAATTATTTCATATGAAATGGAGAGATTTAATGAGAAGTAAAAATTCGCTTTACTGCAAGTAATTTTCACGCTAACTTGCAAATGAGAACACAATAAAATATATCAATCACAACATTTAATTCATTTACTTTAATTTCAAATTTAATGTGTGTGTGTTTTCATTTTAATAAAATTTAGGAAGTACTATAAGCCGATGTATATAATGCTCAGTTGCATCTTTTAGCGTTGAAAATGTATTATTAAATAAAATTTTGGTATGAAATAATTAAACACATTCAGCATTTTATTCTAAATTTTCCACCTTTGTATGAATTAATAGAGCATAAGATTTATTTTTCCGATTCTTAGTTTACTTCTGACTAGACAAAATTATTAAAGTGTTGAACGAAGTAATTAAATTTAAAAACATTAGCAACAACTACACCCCGTATGCATTATATGAAACTTTAAAACTCGAAATATATTTTTCTGAAACTTAAATAAAATGGAACATTGTTAAATACTTCAAATGTTTTTTTTTCTTTTAATATTTACACACGCTAATTCTTATATAATATATATAATAGGTCTCTCCATTTTAGTCCAAAGACTCTTTTTGTATCTTTACTTGAACTCCAATTTCTTTCTTCTTTTGCATTGTAGGTCATACAACTTTTTTACTTGGTATCTTATTTTATTTTATTATACTATATGTATATATATATATATATATATATATAGTCAAATATTACTACTGTGCTTACCTGTATACTAAAAGTAGCATGATAAATATAATTTGATATAAATCGAAACTATTGTTTTCACACATTTTATATTATTACTAATATTACTATTTTGTTAACAATAAATTGCAATTCATTTTAGCATGAAGTATAATATTAAGCTGTTCGATATGTTTTTGTATCTGAAACGAGTATTGACTTCGAAAGAAACATTAATTTTTACTACTATGTACTCTTCAATCAACCATTCTTCCAAAATATTTACAATTCAATAAAAGGAAGTTATTTATGAAAATGGTTTAAAGCAACTATTGATTTCTACTAACACAAAGTAAAACTATTTTCCAAATTTTTGAGTGAGTATTTATTTAATTCGTTCTATATAAGGCGACGTCACTCATAATTTTGAAAAATGGTCAAGTAACGAGGACGACTTCTGAGTTGGCACTAACTCTATTAACTTCCATACCACGTCAAAAGGAAGACTTTGAGCCTCGACTAATTTAAAGGGCATCAGCCGCTCTGCACGGCAGGTCTTCTGTTCAATTGAGTTCGAACTCATGACACGCTGGTCACGGGTTCGTGACCATGACCGCTAGGTTACCACGGCCTTTAAAATTTTGAACACGAGGGTGCTATCAATTTAAAATAATTAAGTTTTATTTTTGACTTTATATTATACACTCACTTCCAAAAGTTAAGCACGAAGATGTAAAATGCAAAAAATCAGCAAATACTGCTTTGATCGACACAAAATTTGGCAGTAAAGTAGCATATATATTTATACATAAAACAAAATCAATAATTATATACAGAAATGAAAACAATATTAAACTTTTGTAAGTTATCAGATAATGTCATACTGGAGACTTAAACAGAATTACGTATAAAGTGAAAATACACAGCATAAAATGAAAAAAAAGGACATTAATAGGGTATTTGACCATGCTTTCAATTAGGTGGTCAACCACCGCAGAATCGAGCAACCACCATTATTCTTGTAGAGCAGTTTCCAGCTCAATAAGAGTGGCTGGAGGTGGAAAACGTGAAGATACAGCACGGCCGAGAGCATCCCAAAGATTTTCAATGGGATCAGGTTCGGGCGAATATGCTGGCCACGCCATACGCGCAATCCCTTTACTGTCCAGGTAGTCATCGACAATGTCAACTCTATGTGGACGTGCGTTATCGTCCAATAAAACAAAATTAGGGCCAATTGCTGCAGCGTACAATCTCACAATGGGTTCTAGGGCTTCATCTGGATACCGGACAGTCGTCACAGAACCCCGTTTAAAGATGTGCAGGTCGGTGCGGTATCCTAATGAAATCCCTGCCCACACTATAATGCTTCCGCCTCGGAATGCGTGATATTCGGTGATGTTTTGGGGCTGATTGCTTGTTCCTTGTTTACGCCATATCCTTATACGCTTGTCATCTGGCTCCAGAGCAAATCTTGACTCATCAGTAAACATGACATCGCCCCAGTCAGACACAGTCCAATTGCCATGTTCTCGGCACCACTTTAATTGTGCCCCTCTTGATTGGATGGATAGAGGAACACAATCTCGAGGTACCCGGGTATACAGTCCATTCTTATGTAATCTTCTGCGTACAGTAGCTGCAGATATAGCCTTACCAATGGAAGCTGTAACCATAGATGTCACACGTGGGGAGGTCGCTCTGCGATTCCGCTTGGCTACAATAGCAATATATCAATCTTCCTCTGGGGTTGTATCCCTTGGGCGACCGTCTGCGGGCCTTCGGACAACTGTCTGTGTGGTTTGGAATTGTTTCCATAAACGTGAAATTACAGAATGATGAACGCCGAAGAAAAGAGCAACATTTGTGATCGACTGTCCTGCTTCAATGAGCCCCACAGCACGCCAGCGCTCAGAATCTTCCATTCGTTTTCTGGAAGTCATAGAAACACGTATGTCTTGAAAACAAATTGTAAGAAAGTTTTAAACACCTTCTATCAGCACTTACACAGTCAACTTCTGTAACCCTTTATAAAGCTGGCTTCTTATAAAATTGCCCTTTTTGCACATTTCTTGACGTGAAAGCACGATTGGCTGTTACCTAACATATTTGCATACTTCCATCTACCTCTGCAGCGAATTGCATTCTCTTAAATTCTGATTAGCTTCCGGAAATTAGCATTTTCCTCTTTGTGCTTAACTTTTGGAAGTGAGTGTATAAGCTTTAAAAGTGGGATTATGACTTTAGATAATTTATAGCATATTTTGAAAAAGTAACATTTCGAGATTTATTTTTACTGAAATTTCTTTTTTTTTTTAAAGCTAGATTAAAGACTAACGATTTCCGATTTTTCTTTTATGAAAAATAAGATTTCTAAAGAATGATTAATTAACTATATGTATACATAGTTGTTAATATATAAAATTAAATGCATAGTCCCTAAGGCACTTCTGAAGTAAGATAAAAGAATTTTTCTTTTAACTCGAAAAATAATTATGAAAAGTCAAGATTTCTAAGTTTACCATGGATATATAACTCTGTAGACTTCATAAAAATTTAATATTTATAAGTATAGTAAAATATTTTTTTCACGTATTACGTATTTTGTCTTTGATTAATACTATTTATCCGGAGTATCACCTACCTCATTTCCAGTTATGGTATGTTTCAAGCAAAATTCCCGATACACTGTACTAAATTATCATATTACTCATTCTGCTTTTCAATTTCTGTAGTTTTTTTAAAAATATTTATTTAAATAACTATAAAATTAAACCACTCGCGTGGTCTTTTTCTCTCTCATTGGTATTGAAATTGATATTTTGGGTACAAAATAATGTTGAACATAATAGATAATTCTTTAGATAATTCTTAGATAATTCTTTAGTATGATTAAAATATAAATAAAATTATTTATTTTAACAACAAAAAAATGGAGTAATCGAACTTTAAACATGGAGAAGTAAAAACTGTGTCGAGTCTATCAATTGTTACCATAGCTCATACTTCAACTGATCAATTAATATCGGAGAATCACATAATGAGAGAAAAAAGGGTTTCTTTTTTCGTTTCTCAATAAAAAGATGAATTAAAGAGAAAATTTTCAAAAATCAAGCTTTCAGTAGTAAAATAAATAAATAACTTTAGCTATTTAAAGAATGGTGTAGGAGAGATTAGTGATCCTAGACAATTCTGATGTTTAATTTAAATGACTTTTTGAATTGCTTATGGATTTTGAGTTATATGAATGAAAGTATTTGAAGTATATGATTGAGTGTATTTGAAAATTACTTCTATTCCAGTTGTACATATTTTTTGTTACTACGCATTTAACAATACTTCTAAAGATTTAAAATCAACCAGGTTTTAATAATATATCATGTAAGAAAAACCATAATGAAAAAGACGGCTTTGAGTTTTAAAAAGTACTTACAATGAAATATTTCATAAATTACTTAGAATTTGAATGCCAGAATTAACTAATGTTTCTAATATTATTTAGAAGTTGTGTGTGTGTGATATGAGTTTTTATATATAGTATTGCCTAAATACAGATCATTTGTGTAATTTTCCTGGCACTTAATTACTGATTTATCACTAGAGAAAATAAAAGATCCTAACTTAATAAAGTTTTGTTGTTATATTTTGATCCTTATATAAATTAATTTTAATGTATAAATGTTTTAATTAATTGTGAAAGATTATTCACATTGATTGAGAATTTCATAATGAATTAATGAAAAGTGACTTTTTATCAAAGATTCGCCCAACAAAATCCCTTTTCTCTTAGATATGGCACGGTAGCGAATAATGCAATTACTAATTAAACATCCCTTATAACTGAAGATCCCCCTTGTATCGCTTTGAAATTGAATTTAATATTCTGTTTAGGACCCAGATGCAATTTTCGGCCTGAAAAGGGCTCAGTGAAATTGACAAGTTCTAAATTGAAAATTAATTTCCAGAAGAGATAACATAAACTGTTTGGCTTTTAAGCAAAGCGATTGAGACTCAAACCAATTGGTAATCCTTACCGTGCTGTTAATTAACTTCCTTCACTGTGGGATTGTTGGTCCAGAAACAAAGGTTGCGACCCTAATGAGCTATGGTAGTCCTCTGAGTGTGTTAAGTTCGCGTCCCTTTTGTAGCTATGGTTCTTGCCCCTGTACTCATCAATAGAAAGTATTGAGGTTTCAATAAAGTAGTGTTGTGTGAATGAGGATTTAATTTCCTTATACGTTTTAAGCGTGGTTCTTTAAATAAAAGGTAATCACTTTTGAGAGAATCGAATGTAGTTATGTGTATATGTGTAACTCTTCATTTTGAGTGTCAGCATTAGTTTTAATTCTTTGTAGCCTCTGATTATTTACTTAAGTCTCATAAAGGTATCTAAGAAAAAATTTATTTAAGGATCGTACACTGTTACTTTGAAAGAAATACGTCGAATGATTAAAGTATAAGAAAATAACAAATAACTTTAATTAATTTGAATGCTGTATTTTTTATGAATGTAAAGCGAATTTAAATATAAATATTAATATGTCCTCTTAAAACGTGTTTGTATTAGCTAGAAATCTTTTATTCTTTTTGTTTTTTGTGAATTGATTACAGTTTCTTTCGAATTAGAAGAATCACTGCACAAAAAGGAATAAACTGTAGTTTCTCTTATATATAATATACTAAATCAAGCGCTCAAGGTTTTTGAATAATGCTCAAGTACTATTCAAATGCACATATAAACTGTTGAGTGTTAACAATTTGAGTGTTTTATTGAGCGAGTTGGAAGCTTTTTCTTAGTCACCCATCTGTTGCTGTATTAAATTTTTGTAGTGCCATGGTTTTTATGTGGAATTTTAAAGAATAAAAAACTATTTCTTTTTTGATGAGGTACATTTTAGCCTGACTTCAAATACCGTAGACAGGGATTTATAGGGGGAAAAAAGGGAAGAATAAAATGGTCCCTATGCCGTTCAATAACAAGGCAGGAGAAATATTTGGTGATGTTATTGTTTTGGCTGGACATAAAATTTATGAACGGCCGCATTTCACTTTAAGTGTTTCTATCTTCAGTGACTTGAGAATTACTACAACAAGAGCATGAACAATATGTGTGGTTTTTAAAAAAATGCTGACGATGACTTTTTCCGTTTCAGTGGAATATATACTCAGAAAAATAGAAAAAAGACCCAAAAGTTATTCGATAAAAGGGTGTAGCAAAAACGAAAAAAAAAAAAAAAATCGCTTATTCACTATTGATACTCTCACATTCAAGTCTATATAAATGTGTAAGACTTATTCAAGGGACAAGTTCTTGATTTAAACAACATTTTGTCTCTTTATTCTCACAAAAGATAATTTTTTTAAGAAAATACCTTATCTAACTTGATGTCTTGTCAAATTTCAACTTCCTTAACGCATTATTTATTTTTTATATTCAGAGGTGGTTACGTATTATTACTATTTTTTGTAGTTAATTACTCATAATGGATTGTTTATCTTTAAATGCATATATATCCAACCTCATTTCTAAGCAATGTTTCCCCCACATTACAATTCGTTTTAAATATTTCTCTTGTGATAATTGTATACAAACAGCAGGAATCTCATACGTCTCATTAATGTATGTATCAAACGATCAGATTTGTATGCATATTGTGCTTTGAAACTAAAATATATGTACAAAAAAAAACATACTTTCTGTAATAAATAAATTTCAATTTCCTATATAAAACTAAAACCAAACAAACATTGGCTTTTTATTAGAATTTTTTAAAAATTTAAATGAAATGTTCTCGAAATTAAATATTAAGAGTGTCTTAAGGAAGCAAAAGAATGTAATAAATTAAATGTAGTATATATATATATTAGCACGTTTATTGACTATTTCTACTTATCATCTAGTAGTTGCAATAATGTCTTCGATTACTGATCACGTAACCTTCCATGAGTAAGATTAATCGTTTAGGATTGTGGGAGTACAAAGTTAACGATATATTAATCCAATCAATTGAAATGTCTTTAAAAATAGCGACAGATCAATTGCACAGGAGCCTCATTCGTTAATTAATTACTACCGCTTTGTAAGCCGATCACATTCAGAAGACTTGAGATTAATGCCAATTCTTGAAATGTCATGATGAAACTTTGTTTAACGGTGATTAATCACTCTTCAGCGAGTGGGCATGCAGAGCGCGATTACGCTTTTCACGTCTTGAGAAAAATGGAACGCGGATAAGCTCCAAAGCACCCTATGGATACCTGGGACCGAAGATAGTTACGTGTTCTGTTATAAATGTATCTAGGAATTTTAGCTTATGTTTAAAACATCGAGTTTAGCATCACACAGCTTAAATTAACTATGAAATAAAATTATTTTAACTGTGAAATTGAACGTAGTTGCCTAAAGTATGTCATAACAAATCTGCATCTGAGTTGTTCTTTGCCTCCTAAATCGGGATTCATTTCTATTCTAAATACAACTATTTATTTTTATATGTAGCATCCTCTAAACGTGGAAACAGTCGGGTGTTTGATAGTAATGTTAGCGATAAAGTGGGGTGGCTGAGTTACCCCAATCATTTTTTTAAAACTATTTTTATTGTAAATGATAAAAATCGTTATCCCAGTGAATAATTTAACTAAGAGTAATTATACTTACCTAATTTTAAGGACTGTTCAAATTTTATTTCATAATTTCAGAACAAAACCAATCAAGCTGAACTAAAATGTTTTAGATGTGCGCGATTTTAATAAAGAACACAGATCACAGATACTTTTCACTAACATTACAGGAATAATACTTGCATGCAAAACTGTCACATTTTGTTCAAGTTATTGTAGTTTTATTGTCCTTAGAAGATCGACAAATAACATGTTGAACTTTTTCTTACTTGAGTCTTTTTGATATGGTGTCTTGTGGTTCACTTGTGGCTTTATATTCCCTTTGATGGAGTTCTGATGGAAAAATTTAAAAATCTTCCTTTCGACTCAAACGTTTCATGTTTATATCTTTTTCTCAAATTTACTTTCGATATCATGATTAATCACCATTATTTCATCAAGTTCTTTCCTTGCTTGATCAATTTCTTTTTCCGAAGTTTCAACTTCGTCCAGTAGAGATCGCAGATGCTCATTTCTTTTTTATATTCTTTTCATTTACATTTATTAACCATAATGAACCGTTCAACACAGGAATCAAACAACTGTAGTTCCACAGGAGAAAAATGTAGCCTGTTCATAGAAAATATATTGGAACAAAAGTGGTCGCGTTGGGAACTCAGTCGCCCCAAATACCTTAATGTTATAAAAAAACGTTTCCCACTCCCAAATAAGAGGTAGATATTCGACGAATATATTTCAGTTCTCATGAAGACTGTCATATAGGCTGATACTGACAAGGTCATATTGCTAACAAACAAACAGTTTTCCCAGAATTAAAAATTTGGTGAGTCTGGGGTGACTGTATCCCGGCGACCGCTCCCGGTTTAATATTTTACTTTTGGCAGATATAATTGTGCTGGCACTTTTATACCATTATTACAGTAATTTGGGAACGTAATATTTGAGAAACAACCTGTTAGCACTTATACTTTCTAATGTATACAGGATTTTAAGTACCTGACGAACTGTGCGCGACAAATAATCTCCTGTCGATTTTTCGATGAGCGCAAAGATTAATTTTATTTAGATTGGGGTGGTGTCGAATGTAATTTTGTTTGTTTGTATGTTTATTTGCGAACTTCCAGCACTCTAGTGGTTCGTGGTTGGTTTATTCTTTTCCTATGGATCGCTGGAAGTCTGTTGTGGGAATAGTTTCTTCGAACAAGTCGGTTCGCAAATGTATACACATTTTTATGTGATGATGTTGTTGTTTAAAACAGATTAATGAGGACTTATTTATGCAAATTAGTAATTTATTAGCTGAAATAAAAATTTAAAATGAAAAGAAATTGCTGACATGCTTTTCTGTTATTCAGCAATATCTGCAAAGAACATAATAAAACTTAAAATACTTTATTGATTTATACTGGCAGCCAATATTGAAACTTAGATTAAATGTTCTAACATTCAGCAGCCACGGAAACTTTTTTGAGTTTGCATATAAAATTATTTTCGGTTGTTTTTAAAAAAGTATTTATATTTTTTAAAATATTCATTCTTTCGATAAAATTATCATTAAACGTAATATGATGTCATATTTTTTGAATTCAGGTATTTTATTTTATTCAACATTGGGTTTAATAACCTAATTTTCTATTTTTTAAAATCATTTTTACATTAAAGTGTTCTTTTATTAAGAATATAATATTTTTAACATTGTACTTTTTGTTATTTAGTAAGAAATTTGGCTTATAGAACTCAATTTTGTATGTGTAGTTGATGTGTTTATCTTCAAAAATTTATGATACATGCATTGCTAATGCCCACTCACATCCTATATTTGTTTGGAGAATTATAAGTAATCAATATTAAGCTTTTTTGTCAGCAGCGAGATGACTTATGTGTGTGTGAATAGGTTCCTGACTATTTAAACGTATTTAAAACATTTACGATGCAAAAGTTAGACAGAGATAAGCATTTTGTTTGAATATACAGAGGTTATAATTAAACTTTTCCAGTCAATAACATCTTATAGCTAGCACGAATGAGCGGTTTACCACTTAAATTGCATAATGTGTACTATATATATAACTTTTTAATTTATATACCATTCAACATTCATTGAAAAGTGGCACTCAGTATGTTTAGGTGAAATGTTGTTATTGCTTTATATTTTACAAATAATCTATGTAGTTGAACTTTCGATAGATTTGAAAAATCTTGTTGAAAAATATATATATATATAATTCAGAAATCTACTTATAAGTTCCGTCATCTTCCTGTGATTGTAATATTGGTGGCGAGGAAAATGTAGAACATGTACTCCTTCTGTGTTCCAAGTTTGTCAGAGAACTAAAGATCCTAAGACTGGCTTTCAAGAGACTTAATATAAATTGGCCTCCGAATCTTCACCAACTTATTTCCACCAGAAGTGCTTAAAAAGTTCTGTGAATTTGTCGTAAATATTTGTAATCTTTCATAACCTCAAAAGTGTTTTTTCCTTTTTTCCTTGGTAATGTGTGATTAATACATGAGCCCAGTGTGATACTTTGTGATGCAAGGGTGTTTTATAACTGTTTTCAATAAAAAAAATCTACTTTTACAAAAACTGAAACAGTAATTCAAATAAAATTATGTCGAGTTAAATATACTAATTCATGTTTTACGGAAATACTATTTCATATTGTTGAATATTATGATAAGATGCAATATGAACATAATTATTAGCATGTAATTTGAATATTAGGAATGTGATATTTTATTGTTATTTATACACAGTTTGCTTGTTTATTTCATATGTTATTGTCTACACATAGAACATATTTGATAAAAGTCATACCATATAGAATCATTGCAAATATATTTCCAAAAACAGCATTTATAAAATAATTATCATATCCTTTCTTAAATTTCATTTCTTCTAGAGTCAAATTCAAATTCAGACGAAAATATGCGATTGAAGTTCTCCTTAATTCAAGATAAAAATTCCAGTTAAACAAAAAATATTAAAATTCTTATTAGAAACTTAAGCTCCAAAATAACAAAAAATTCAGGAAAAAGGGGTTGGTTTTGATATCTATTTTAAATTTCTTTCCTCTTCTTAAGGCTGTTTTCGGTTAATGTTAAAGAATAAGACCCGAATTTGGAACATTTTTTCAGATATAAAAGAAATGAAAAATTAATATGATATTCTGGCTTCACTATCCTTTAGAGAGCAGCATTTTTTATCACACTTCCCATTTTAAAATGAGTTGATTCTTTTTTTCTGTAATAAAATGTATTTCGCATTTTTTATCCTATACCGTAATGTTAAATAGGCTTTGCCTTCACGTATTAAAACTAAAAAGAAAGTATTCGCGGAATATTTTGAAATTTTTAAAAACACTATATTGTTAATAGAGGTATGAGTTATAATATTGCAAATTTCCATGGAAATTGGGTCATTTTTTTCTGTCTGAAAATGTGCTTCGCGTTTAGTTAGAGCTCTCGTACTCTTACCGAAGACAGTCTTAATGCAACCTTTTGCAGCGTCTTAATTGTATATATATATATATATATATATATTAAGTTAAAAATAAATATTAAATTTTTTTCAGAGATCCTTGGTTTTCCGTATAATATCCACAAGAGATAAATATATTTCCAAAGCAGCATTTTATAACAAATATGGTATAAAAAATTCCAAAATATCTTTCTTTTTTACTGAAAAGTCATATGTATCCTAACATCAAAAAACCCTCATGAATGGTAGCTCTGATTTACGAACAGGCATAAATTTTGACTTGAGGTCCTCAGAGACTGAGAAGAGAGAGATTTATTCCTCTTTAGCAGACACTCCCCTTGTGAACACGTTTGGCTCCATTGTCGACGAAAACGACCTGATGAAGCTATCACGTACGTGACATTGCAAGATATTTGATTCATTCCGACCGTTATTGTCCGAAAAGAACTTTAATCATTTGACACTTCCCATTCTTTCTAAAAAAAGACTAGAATTTTGTTCTTTGAATGGATATCAACAGAGTGTTTCGGCTACAGCTATATCGAAGTTGAACTATCGGCTTGTAAAACTAATTCAACTTTCCCGAGAAATGTAACTTTTTTCATTCTGTAATTGAATTTGGTTTGCTGCTAGGTATTATTTTACGCCTAAGTCTTCGTATGTTGATTTAAAATCATGTAGAAATTGTAACTGTATTTTAAAAAAAACAATTGTAATAAAGCTGTAATTTAACTAATTCTCAGTACAGTGATACAAAATCTTTCATGCACAAGGTATTTTTAAATATAGATTCTAATTAGCTCCCATACTTTTGTCATCTCATTTGCAATACATTTTTAGTTACTAATAAATATTCGATTAAAAATATTCATGTTATTTCATGTATTACTTTTTCATGCAACAATTTTATTTTTTTTAAATGTCTTGTACAATGCGTTGAAATTGATAACGTGAGATGTACATTTCTGCAGTCAGAACAAGTTTTCGAACTTGCTATTTTTTACTGTTTGAAGTTAGAAGTTTCAAATTGTATTAAGAAAAAAAAATTCAAAATTAAGTTCTTTTTATGAAGTTTATATGCAGAAATTATAACAAGACTTGACCTGTGATTCTGAAACGTTAATTTACTGTGTTTATCCTATTGTAATAGGACATTTATTATAAGCAGAAATTGAATTGAGCTGTTGGCTGCTTATATGATGAGGCTGTTTACATTGACCGGGTTACATGATGAGGATTCAATAATACTATTATTTGTAGGTTTTACTCCTTCAAACCAATCGGATGGGCTTCCAGCAAGACGTTCGGTTACAATAATTTAAATATCCTTCCTCTTGATATACTAAATTTTAATAATCATAAATACTGTATAAGAATGCTCTTAATTAAAAGAAAATGAAGCAGCTTCACATCCAAAACACGTACCAAACATGACCTGAAAAATTAATTTGCTGAGTTTTTATGAAGAGAGATTCGCATGACTTAAGCAAATAAAAAACATTTAAAATCTTTATTCATAAATCTATATATATATAAAGAAAGTTTTGTACCGAAAAGATTAATTAGACTAAGTGTTAAAATAATAGTTGTCATTAAAATAGAATAAAAAAATAGTGTGTTTATCAACCATACATATAGAAACAAATACTCTTTTCACAACCCTTACAAAGTTGAAATACTCTTTTTTATGCAAGTTGAATGGCTTAGAAATTTTAAAAGCAATGAGAAACAAAGCACTTTTTAGAACTAAATCCAATGCTTATTATTTGTAATATCCGTTGCCTAATTGTATGGTGTATTGGTTGAAAGTATAAATAAGGGAAAATGCTTCGATAAAATATGCTCAAATAAGATTCAACACCCTTTCAAATTTCGCATCTACCGCAAAATACCTTAATGATGTAGAATTCTTTAAAGTTCAAACGGTTCCCTACATATTTTTTTAAGCTTCCATGAATAGCAAAGAGAAAAGTTGGATGTATTTTAAGGATAATGTGTTCAACGCATTGATTCTCTAACTCATGATATTAAACACCTTAATGGGAATAACTAAATTATCTTACATTTCATGTAAAATAACTAAATTAAAAAAAACTAATAACTAAATATTTAACTTCTAAATTTTTAAAATTGTAAATATATGAAATATATAACAGTGGATGGATAAGAAAGTTAGTTATCCTCTAAAACATATGAAATACTCTTCTAATTTCCCATCACAATTTTTTTATTTGCATAGTTATTGTCAAATAACAAGCAAATCAATCAGATCCAAAAAAATGACGTGTAACTTAATTAATGTTTAATATTGAACAAGAAAAACTAGATCAAAAGAACGAAGATTTTCATTAACTGTTTTTTTATTTAGGCAATCTGTTACAAATTAATACATCGTAGTAAATTGAATTGCTGTTTAATTCATCATGATGTATTTATGTATGGACAGTGATTCTGTCATTTCGAGA
This sequence comes from Trichonephila inaurata madagascariensis, assembly GCA_019973955.1. Taxonomy (NCBI): domain Eukaryota; kingdom Metazoa; phylum Arthropoda; class Arachnida; order Araneae; family Nephilidae; genus Trichonephila; species Trichonephila inaurata. The sequence continues at coordinate 597,818 of BMAV01017082.1, read as the reverse complement.
GTTCTTATATTTATCTTCACAGTGACAAAAGGAAAATATCCAATAAAAAGAGAAGAAGAATGAAGGCTTTTTACATATACTATTTGTTATTTTAGAACTTTTTGCTGCATGAACTGAGAAAGTCTCGTACTTCCATTACAGCTTGAAAAATAAGTTACATTATATTCTTTTCGGAATTCAAGTTTCATGCTTTTTAGGTAAAAATAATCATTGTCACTTCAACCAAAGAGAAAAATGCATAATTAAGGAAAAAGTCAAATCAAAAGAATGTTATTAAAAATAAGGTATGTAATATTTATTGCTTAAATTGTTCAACATACAACTCATTTATTAGAAAATACAGTAAAATTGAAAACCTGGTTGTATTTAATTTGCAAAGAAAACATTCATATAACAATAACTGCTCATAATCTCTGTTGTGCATATATTGTTTCAAAAACATTTCAATAAAATATTAACTTAACACACAAAATTTATAAATGTACAAGGAAAGAATAAAGATTGTGCTCCAATTTTTATTTCTTTGAAAGAAGCGAAAAATTATTTTTTTGTCAATCGAAAGACCTTTATTCACTTCCTCGCCTAGCGAAAAAGTCGTGTTTTCATAAAGTCGGTCGAAATATAGGATTTGCTAATAAGGCACTGGAGTAGCTCAGTTGCCTTCTGAGGAAAATCAATCTTCAGTTTTTAGAACTCGGAAAAACTCTCTAAGCTCCAAAAGAGTGGGGGACTCTTTTATTTTCTTGCCTTCTTTTTTAATACTTGCGTGATCTTCTCTGCTCGAATAAATATAGGAGTACATTTGTCTTTAATGATGTTTCACAATGTTCTATTGGAAGTCGTTATGCAGAGCTAAAGTACTCGAGTAACAAACAAGCTTTGTCAAAACTGAGTTACACTCTTCCGAGAAGTCTTCGGTTTTCCTCAAAATAAGTCTTCCTTTTATTTGATCTTCTTTTTTCTAAGAAACTACTGGCTTTCTTTAACTTCCCACAGAAATTTGATTGAACGCAAAAGAACTGTGTCGTGGGGTGGGAAAGATGAAATTTTTTTTTTTTTGGTTCTTTTAATTTAAAAATATTTTTAGCAAACCAATTAATTTAAAAAATGGGAGGATATTGAAATAATAAAACTATCGTTTGCTATCAAAGAAAAAAAATTTTTTTTTTCAAAAAAAAAAAAAAATCTCGTATTAGTTTAACAAAAAGGAACATTATCCAAATATGTACCGTTATGTGTTTCTGAATTATCTCCCCCTTTCCGTCTTCTACATTATTAAAAATTTCAAAACAACACATACCTCGTTATTTTAATGTATTTGTTATCATCCTCTGTATATATGATGTCAGAAATGAAAATGTGTGTGATAAAACTTTTTTATTTATTATAGTAACCGTTTATTGTTTAGTACTGGAAAACGGCTTGAAATAGTCAGAAAAACTCAAAAAGTTAAATCTTGGTCTTTTTTCGCAAGATTGGACGTAATGCTTGACAACATAAAATTCCAAGTCAGTAATAGTGTTATTAGAAGATAATTAATAACTGTGTTTTTATTAATCAAAAATCAGTTTTTAATTCGAATTCAAAAACAATCAAAATGTTTAACAGCTAAGAGCTTTATTTTGAAATGACGTTATGATGTTTGAGATATTTTTCTCTTTTTAGCCGTATGGTTTTGTAATACTTTTCTATATAATGTTATTCGTCAAATGTCTATAAAACCTCTTTCATCTGAAGTGGTTTGAAGAACTTATAGAGAAATAATTCTACTTTCAATTTTCATTATAAAAACAAGGATAATGTTTATTTAAGATCTTTATTTAAGAACATTATTAAAATGAAAAGTACTTTGCTGATATATGTGTGTGTGTGCATTTATCATCAAAACACAAAATGTGTGAGTGAAACTATGTGTTTAAATAATAAAGTTTTCGAATAGTTTCTGCATGATAATTCCACTAATTTTCCTACAAGATGGTTTATTTGTTGTGTTAGAGAGAACATGTTTGAGTTTTCTAATTATGATAATAAATCAAAAGAAGAAAGTTTCAACTTTTTAGAAGTTTTACTGCTAATCATTAAAATTGCAATATCAGATGATCTGACCAACTTCAAAATCACATGAAAGGAAGATGTTGGGATATGCAAATGATTAGTATTTCAAAGCATTTAGATACGCAGGAGATACGATATCTGAAGAACTGCATAAAAGAAAAGTCGTGAAGTAGATTCCTCATTCGGAAAGCGCTTTGTAAGGTCGGAGTTAAAGCTCTTGGATAACGTATGTACAAGACACTGAAACTACTTGGAGACGTCTTTTGAGATGTACATCATTTTGACGGTCACGTATTGTTGAATCTCCTCTTAGTTGAAAATCTTTGATCTTCATGAAATCTTTAATACTACTTGTACACTAACTTCAAACATTAAGTATATTGACCATACACTGCAAAAAACATTCGGCAGCAATTTTTAGCTTGCTTTCAGAGCTTCAAACAAAATCGCATAGTGGCATGTAGATTCATTTGTTTTACAAGGCCACTGCACCAAACTTCTCATCCAACTTACGTGTACCGATGCAAATTGTCTCAACGAAACACTTCTTGTTTAAATTACTGGGCGTTATACAACCGCATGCGTTGCATGTGAATTTTAATGCGCATATCAACTTTTACCGGAAGGCCAATTCATCGAACCTTTGAACGGAAATTGTATTTTTTAATGTATCTCTATATAAATATTTTTAAATATTAAAAGTTAAAACTTTTATTTTTGTGCGCTACTGCCTTTGATGTATCCTATTTTGACAACATCACTCTGCAAATAAAAGCTACATTTTAAATAAAATTTACTTAGGCTTTTAAACAAGAGTATTTTGCAAAGTTTTTTCCATTAACTCTTTAATACATACAGTGCGTGTAGTCTAAATAAACAACACTTAAGTTTCCAGAGAATTCTTCAAAACAATTCACTGATATGTATTTGAAGTAAGTATTTTGTTAAATTCAGCTCTAGAGTTGAATATTCGATTTATTTTTATGTTCGATGTATTTTCTCTTCCTCGATCTAACTGTCAAAAAATGGTATAGAGTATAAATGAAAAATCGCATCGAAGAAAAAGAAAACAGCCAACAGTTTTGAAAGCTTCTCTGGAAAGTAAGCATTCACTGAGAATAACACCTGAGGGACTTTCTTCTGTTTTACCGAGAATTGTTTTCCAAAAGCACATTTTCCATTATAGAAGCAAAAGTTTAGTTCTAGAAATCAAAGTAATTCACTTTAAACAAGGAAGGTTTACAAATTTCTGTGTCATGAGTGTGTGTGATAATTTATCCATTTATTCTATCATAAAAATACATAAACTGTATGATCACTTTATTTTCAAAAATATCATATTCTTTATATAATGTTAAAACCATATTGTAAGCTTACTTTAACTTACAGGCTAAAAGTAAGAAATTTACTCGTTGAATTACTTTTAACTCCCTATCCTTTTCAAACATTTCATTTTATGTCGGCTCCAGTGGCTTAGAGGTAGCGTTCCCGCTTCGTAAGCCTAAGGTTTCGGACTCGACCCCTGCTGGAGTCAATAGATTTTCTGGATGCAAAAATCGTAGGCACGCATGTCGTATGACTATGTGGCATGTAAAAGGTCTCCTAAGTATCCATTAGGCTCCTGGTAGTTTCGTAAAAACTAAATTAAGGCATCTAACGAGAGCTTGAAAAAAAAAACTAATTCAAGCACCCAAATTTTTGGTAATGAGGCCGCCACTAGATGGTGCCTCCATGAAATGGCTTTCACATTTGGGGATTTGCCGTGTCTGCAAAGGCTAAATTGTTAAAATGCAGCCCTATTTGGGAAAAGACATTTAATTTTATAATATTTTGAGATCATTTTGCCTTTTTACCTATTATAATATTATATTTTCAGTAACTACCAAGTTTGGAAATATTCAGATGCTTTTGTATCTTATGATTGGGGCTGCATGTCTCGAAAGAATTCAGAACTATTGAGAAAGTAATAAATTTTTTAAAGTTGAAATTTTATGTGCAACCGATAATCTGTGATCTAAAATAAGAGAACATTATGAAGCAAATAGAAATTTGTAGGAAAAAATATATTATTTTTTTTCTCTATTAGAACCACTTCTTTCACAATGTTACATAGGTAGATCATTTTTCAAATGCATTAAAAGTCTACGTAATTAGCATATAAATTCTTTCGGACTAAATACTAATTGATTCTGGAACTCTCTCGTGAATATGATAGATTTTCTTTTAACATGAAATAACTAATATACACGTATAAATTTCCGATAGCGTAGATTTAAAAAGTTATAGAAATATTGAACACAGCTATATAAATTCTTATTCACAATTTTGCATTAAGGAAATAAAATGCTCAGATATCAAATGTTTAACTCCAATGTTGCTTTCCTGTATCATCCTCATATAGGCTGGGAAGAGATTCTAAAAATCTTCTAAAGTTTTCTCGGCAAAAAACCATTATGTGGAATCTTCTGAACTTTAGTACAAATTAGTGCTTCCCAAACTTTCAATTTTCGCTACCCAATTTTCAGTGATAATTTTCATCGTGCCCCCCTCTTATAATAACAATGTATTGAATTCAATAATAATGTACTTAGACACTAAAAAAAAAGCTATAATACGACTTTAATTATAAATCGTACAAGTTATCAAGATAAGTATTAAATTTTGTATATGACAAGCCCATGGGAATCCCTAGTAATTACTAAACTTGTTTTTAATTTAGTATTGATAAACTAATCGTGAAATATTTTGTGCAGTACTGATACATTTATAAATATATTATATCAATGTGAATGTGTATTTTATTTTGTATTATGTCAGAATGTATTTTGTTTTGCTTCCTTTCAGTAAATGGATAATTATTTTAAATATTTTATTTTCAACTTTTCGATATGCTCGAGCCCTCCACGTATTGCTATTACACCTCCCCCCTTTTGAGGGTGCATCCCACAGTTTAAGAAACGCTGGTATAGATATCTATTTTTTGTGGCCAAATTTGGGGACTTTGGTGATCAGTTTTGTCGCTTTTTCTCCAAGGTAACTCGGTGTTTATAATACTACTGAAATAGGATTCTTTCTTGATATGCAAACGATTTTTCTGTCCGAAATACCCTTTTGCCAGGGGAGCAAACAAACTTTTTGAGCAATATGTAAAATTGAGGTGTACCATTTTCTCAATAATAATTAATAGTTTGGGCTCAATTATTTCACAATGCTCTCTTCATTTTTGAATCGTGTGCAATTTTTTCTAAATGTATCGAATAATTTTTTTAATCTCTTTTGTATTTTATTAAATTTAAAATATGATATTTTTATTCCTGAGCACCGAAAAAATATTGAAATTTTCTCAAGGATTTGAGATAAATTTTAGAGTTTATGAATGAATTAAGAAGAGTGTTGTGTAATTTTTGAGATTATATTATTTTCCATACAACCATAAAATATAAAACAAGACTATTAAAACCGGTGGAAGATATCTTAAGAGTTATATGTCTTTTAAAACAAAGAAATATGAATGGTTGGTCAAAAATTCTTCGTATTCCAATACAATAAAAAGTTTTCTACCTCATGTAAAAAAGGATTTCGATTCTCCAAAATCAATAAGATATGATCTCATCTTTGTTAATCGTGGAAGAGGGTACTGAGGAATAACCACAAATCTTTCAAAAGGAATAAGAATCCAACTCAATTGTTCACTGAAGAATTCCAGATAATTTTAACTGTGATTTACGATCACATTTCTTATTTATGAGACTTCTCTGTTGCATAGCCTATTTATATTTTTTCCGTTTATTTTTAACTATGATATATATATATATATATATATATATTCTGTACTGTCTTGCTATATTCTTGCTTAGTGTTTGCTTTTAATTGGATTTATAGTAATTTGGTATAATATCAATCATTTTATATATATTGCAATGAATAATTTAGCAATTTTTAATACATGAACAAACTTCCCTCCATAAAACTATAAAATTATACCTTCGTAATAGATTATATGTGAAAAGTTTTGAAACTTATTATGTTACTCAAGGTATATGAATTAAAAAAGATATTATATGTCTCATTAAAATATTTAAGTGAACTCCTGTTAATAAGACATTGATTTTGAAATTACCCTTTTGTCTGTTTTGAAAAAAGTTAAATTTTATTGAAAAATCCCCCCCCCCGTTTTTTTAATAATTCATGTTAATTTTTGACAATTCATCACCCGGAATTACAGATAGCAATGTATTAGCTGAAGGCTTAGTAAAATGACTAGATATAATTGGTTAATTATTCTCGAAATAGTTAATAAATATACGATACAATGAATTCCAATGAGGAAAGAGAACAAGTTAGTTTTAAATAATAATTATGCTGAAATGTAAAACTGTTCTTAGCATTAGAAAGATATGACCAAAAAATGTTATATGTTTGTCACAAAAATATGGAGTTAATTTCTTGGTTTAATAATTTTGGAAAAAATTGTAAAGTAAGATTATTGAGACTAAGATGTTGGATGTAATTTTTGTATCCAATTATTTTTAAAACTTTTGCATGTGTACAGTTGCCGTGTTTAATTGCTTGTACTAATTATTTAAATTTTATTGTTGCTCGTGATTAAAAATATTTTAGTTAAAAACCTATACAATTACAGGCATACTGACACCTGAAGAAAATATGAATTCTTTGTTATCTATAACTCAAATAACCGAGGAATTGACTGGAATTTATTCTCTCGTATTTTACATGAAAATTCCATCTTAAAGTGTTACTTAAAGAAGTATTCCGCTGTATATAATTTAAAAGTAGATATCTATTATTAAGAGAATATGCTTGATAGTCTTTTTAATATGTATATATAGTTTAATATATATTTAGTAATATCTCTCTTCTATGAAGTAGATTATTAGACCATAACACATTTATTAGTAAATAAAATACAGATTTTGTAAAATTGATTCAATGCTACTTGAATAATTATAACTAAAATAAAGCAAATCAGTTTTATAGATTTTGGGTTATTTAGTAAAAATTAAAGCAATGTCTTTTTGAGTGAAAGCATGAAAAAAAAAGAGAAATAGCTTTCAGATATGAAATTTTCAAATCCCACAAGTTATATCATAACGACTATGTGTTGCTAGATCTCACAGTACATTAGAATAGTATAAAAAGTTGGAAAGTGTGCTTTGTATCCATCAATTTTCCTCAGGAAAAATAAAACAATTGCAAAGTTGTGTTCATTGAATAAAATTAATGGAAATAGCAATTACGTGACCGCTTGAGAAATGGTTACTATCTTTATGTTTTTGTAGCAGTATTCATGTCATAGGACACGCAAACACTTCTCTGGCCAAGTACTTTTAACGAAGTTCGTGAACATTTTCATTTCCTCTATTTGCAAACTAAAATGTTGCTTTGCATCAAAATCCTATTAGACCATGTCAGACATAAAAACTGAATGCTCTGTTGGGGGTACGTTTTACTTTAAAACTAGTGACTTTTAATTTTTGCATAAGTTACAGGTTCGAACGCATACCAAACAAGTCAAAATTTCTCACACGATTATAATGAATCATCATGTGACTGTAATTCAATTTTATGATCAGTTGCGTGGAAGTCACTCAGTTATTGCATGATTGTATTTTATCTTTTTAGACATACCAAGTCTTTAGTTTGAATGAAATATATGTATTCATTTTTTGTTGATCTATATCTGGGTAGTATATAGTTATAAATTTCCTTGTATCATTATACTTATATTTCGTAAAATTCTGTTGTATTTTGTCATCATATTAATCAGAACAATGTTTAAGTAAGTTCTGACTTTCAGAATACTGAATATTTATTTTAGCTTCAAGAAGAAACTAAATTTAGAATTATAACTGCAAATATTTAATGACAGTAAGAGTATTCGAAATTAACATGAAAGAAGTAAACACACACACACACACACACAGTGTAACTAAAA